>CM031237.1:858891565-859079065 GCA_018340775.1 Taxus wallichiana var. yunnanensis
AAAATAAGGTTACCCTCTAATTGATTTTTGACTAAATGGGAATATCTCTCCAGAAAAATCCACTAACGAGGAATGGTCCCTAAAGAACGGAACCAAAATGTCATCACCAATCCGGCACTATGATAATTCTTCACCTGAACTCCTCGCTATGATTATTTACTAATGCACAAACCTTTAGTTTCGTGGATGTAATCTGGAAACACAACAACAAACCTAACACAAGAATACCATAGACTATGATAAAAAGGAATGATGATAAATCTGAAATATTAGAATAAATTATAATATTAGCATGAAATTGTTACAATCTCACCCATGAGGTACTTCAGTGTTATTAACTTCACTTGCATTCCACCAATACTATGGGAGAAACTTCACAATTACATCTCTTAATGACTTCTTCAACACACCTTTAAACCGATGGCTTCCTTTGCACACTTACTCATACAATATTTCTCACTACTTCCTTCTATGCTAAATGAGGGGGTGGCCTCTTTATTTATAGACTTTAGGTTTATCCATCTTATCTCTAAGATAGGATAAGAAATCCACTCGACGAATCATATTCCATACCTTAACTCTTATCTGTACATGTAAGCTTATCTTTTAAGATAAGATAAACTTTATCATTTCACATGGGTTCCACATTTTTAGACTTTTTACAAATAAAATATACAAAATATTTATGACCTCACTCCTTGTCCTTATTACCAATATAATATTTCTAATTCCTAATCATGTAGACCCTACTTCTCTTCTTACCCCAACTTTGACATTTTAACATTATTGGGCCACTTACGACAACTATTTACTTTTTTACCACAACATTCCTATTATACTTTTGACTATTATCGTACTATACATTATTGGCGGCATAAATCGCGGCGTGTTATCTTCTATCGACGCTACTACTAATTATACTTAACAAGATCCTATTCCTAATACATACATTAATGAAATAGAAATTACTTGAGGAAAATTTTAGTGTTCATCATCATCAAAAATTTCTTCAGGAGGACACAATTGGACAAGAGTGGTTTTTAAAGCCTTACTGAGTTCTCTACATCGTGTCCTAGCACACGATGTTAGGTGTAAATTTTGTTTGTCAAACCCTTTTGGTTTGGGTTTGAGTGGGTCGAAGTTTTAAGAGGTGGTAATGTGATGACAGAAGTTTCGAGGAGATTGATTAGGATTTTGGCGAAGGACCTGCTAGTGGATCACAATGGGAGGTGAATGGGGGTTTGGGTGCAGTACGGCTCATTGTGGAGGAAGATTCTTTATAAGAGGGGGAGTAGGTTGGTCTACTAGTTTGGTGTGTGGTGTGGTCTTAGGTGTTGGTCGTATCTACT
This sequence comes from Taxus wallichiana var. yunnanensis, assembly GCA_018340775.1. Classification (NCBI taxonomy): domain Eukaryota; kingdom Viridiplantae; phylum Streptophyta; class Pinopsida; order Cupressales; family Taxaceae; genus Taxus; species Taxus wallichiana. The sequence goes on from CM031237.1 coordinate 858,892,915, forward strand.
TGGGTAGGGGCATGGTAGAAGAACTGGCGATGGAAGGTTTGGTTGGTTTAACTACCTTATTGGAGGTAGTGGATTTTTAGCTTTAGGTTGCATATTTTTGGGCAAAGGTGATATAGGTGTACAAGATGTGGAGGGAAAATCCGATGGTGGAAGAGGGCGGGTTACCCATGGGGTAACCGAGGTGCTATGGAGGTAGGTGGTGTGGGTTGGGTAGGAGGCGTGAGTGAAAGGGAAGAAAGTGTCATGGGTAGTGAAGAAGTTATTGATGGTAGTGGAGGTATGGGTGGTAAGAAGGTTACGGGTGAGGGTGGAAGTTGTGTGGGTCGCTTGGGTATATTAGAGGTCTATGATGGGGAAATGGGTTACTACATTCTTGGTTTACCAGTGGATGGGGGTTTCTTGGCCAGGGTCGAGGGGTGAGGTCCTAGGATGGATGGAAGGGGTGAAGGTGAGAATGGTGTGGTAGGCAAGGTTGGTGTATGAGGTCTAGGAGGTTAGATCTTATTTTTAGGGGCCAAGTTAAGTTTAGTGTTAGTTTTGGAAGATGTGGCTGAATCTAATTTGATGGGTGGGTAAGGCTAGCTATCGGTATGACCCCTAAGGTAGTGATAGGTTTAGGTAAGGGAGATGATATAGGCGTGGGTAGGTGTTTGGGTGTAGATGTATGTTGGGTTATGGGAAGAGGTGTGAGTTGGGCCATGGGTGGTGATGTGGAAGGTGTTGCAATAGTCATGGTTGTGTTTGGTTTGGTCACTCGAAATACTTTTGGATAGATAGTGGAGGTGTCAGAGAGTGACAATTACATTTGTGTTGAAATAGGAAGTAGAAGGCGTCCCCAAAGTAAGGCTCTATCGACATAGTCCAGGCGATCAGCCAAGCATGAGAATGGTACTGACATAGGCGGGGTCAACGTGGATCGAGTGGCAATCCCCATAAAATGTGTTTGAGATACAAGGAAATGGCTAGCCTCGGACTTTATGGGTAAGAGAGCTAAAATCATATCAACGGGATCTTGAAGGTCCGATGGTGAATGCTCATCAAAAGACACCGGTACTTTAATAAGATCCTCTATGGGTAGAGGAGAGGATGGGCTAAACAAAGTGGAATCTCCTTGTGTTGGTGTAAGTGGTGGACCTGCATCTTCTATGAGTAGGAGAGGTGCCACTGACAATTGCTCAAAAATTTGAGGGGTCAAAGGTGGCGTGCTAATTATAGGCTCTTCCATGGGTGAAGGAGAAAATGAAGAGGTTCCTCTGTGGGTGGAGGAGTACATGGAATAGGTTCTGGTGTAGGTAGGGGAGCTCGGGATAAGATTTCATCTATGGAAGGAACATGAGGCAATTAGGAAGCAATTGGTATGTCATCAAAAAATAGCATGGACCTCGTGGACATTGCTATCATTACTTGAGGTATCACCAACTTGGTTGGAAGATGGGGCATGATTAGGGAATGGCTTCTTAAAGATGTGTAGGTTTTGGTTAGTGGGTGCATTCGAGCTATCCAAGACTAGATCTCTGTTGTCTAACATTTCTTGGATGATATTCTTGAAGGTGATGCAATTATTGTTGTTATGACCTTTAACACGATGATAGTTGCAAAAATCATGTTCCTTATACCATGTGGGCATGGGTCACTCAGGGTCAAAACCAGTATATGGTTTTATAGGTGGAAGAGTAAAGGCACCATCCTTAACAATATTTTCCAAAACATAAGAGTAAGATTCTCTTATGAAGTGTACTTTCATTATTCTTGTCTGAATTGGAAAGCTTGGATGGGAGAGAGATTAGAAGGAGGTTTGGTTGGGCTTGATTGATGAGGGGACCATCCTTGAGAACTATGACATTCAGAGTGCCTTTAGGTTTTGAATATTTGTTTTGGGGTTTTTAAGATGAAGAAACATCATTTGATTTGAATGTGATGTTCTTGTTACAAAGTTGAATCTTCTTTTCTTTGATAGCACGAATTTCCAATTTTCGTGCCATGGTGAATGCCTCGTCAAAAGAAACGAAAGGTCTGCACTTTGAAGGGTATGTGAGATGTGTCTAGCACAAGCCTAAGTAAATAAATCTATGAGTTCAGTTTGAGGTAGCTAGAATGTGAGCTAATTAATTAAATTATGCCAATGAGTGAAAAATTCAACGATGGACTCATCGTCATACTATCGAGTGGAATAAAGATCAGTCATGGTAACCTTCTTGACAATATTAATTGAGAAGTGGTCTAAGAAGGCATGGGATAGTTGATTGAATGAGTAGATGGAATGTCGTGGTAGCCCTTGTACCCAGTCTAATGTAGGTCTTGTTAAGGACATTGGGAAATTCCTCGAAGTAAGGTGTCATCATGGGCAATCGATAACACCCATGTTTAAAGGACCACAAATGTTGTTGTGGGTCCTCTTTCGCTATCAAGTGGTTGATTTTTGGCATTTCCAAATGTATGGGGTATGGTCGAATAGGAATGGACAGTGAATAGGCTCATTACAAATTTCATCATAGGTGAGGGAATTGTGTGAGCGAAAACCGATGCTTCTAGTGTTTGCATCTTTTCCATCATTAACTTGATGAGGTCATTGGTAGGTTGTGGTGGAAGGGCTCCTCCTGTGGCATAAGGGGGCTGGTATTGAACTTGTGATGTGGGCGATATTCCATTGTATGGTGATGCCAAATAGGGAGGTTAATAATAGGAAACCAACATAGAGGATGTGTATCTAGGATGGGTAATAGACGAGATAGGGGGTTGTTGATAGTATGTGTATGTAGGTGGGATGGTCGTCATGACTCTAGTAGTGATTGGGGGTAGTGTTTGTGGGATGGAGAGGACAAGATTCTGGAATGGAGTAGGGGTCACCGACACCACGGGCAATTGTGTTGCAATGGGTATTTGTGAGACAATGGGCATGGATGAGGTTATGGTCTAGGTGGTCGCTGAGGGGACAATAGATACTACGCGTGCGGCAATCTGATATCGCAGACGTGGCAGTCATAGTGGGTATGGGTCCTAGATGTGAAACTATTGGGGGTGAAGTAGGTGAGGGTAACACCACATTATTAGGGGCTGATGTAGAAGCGGGAATAAGGGAAGGAGAGATGGATATAAGCATGTTATATATAAACTGACTTGAGGAGTCCTGGTGGAAGAGTGGGAAAGGTAGAAGCTGTAAGACCGCATGATTCGATCAAGGAGTCATGCAAATTCTTCATCACCTGCAGCAATGGTGGTAGGTAAGGTTGGATCCATGGGTGACAGGACAGAAGGTGGTGAAGGACTAGGTGGGAGTGGTTGACAACTCACGTGAAATATAAGAGCGTTGGTCTGGCTGCGAGTCAGCACCATGTGAACAAGTGCTGACTTGGTAAGACTATATTCTGTAGATGACACTGAAAGCAACATGACATAAAAGAATGAGGCTGGGAGGGTGAATTTGGTCAAGATTTGGATCTAGAAAATCAACTACTGACATCGATGATGATCGAGTTTGCCGGTGACGATTGCTGGTCAGAAAATTGACGTTGGTCACAGGAACCGATGATTGCGGTTCATGCAGAAAATCCTAGTTTGAGTAAAAATGAAACAAGGTTAATAAAAGACAAGGAGATGTTTTTTACGTATGATGGTAATATCAACAGAACAAAATAGAGTATCAATAAAATATGTTAGTGTCCAAAGGGCCAAAAAGGAAAATAGAATTATGAATGAAGATTGTCCTAGGCCAAAGTACCTAGAAAGTTAGGAGCCAACATTGATTAGGTTTAACCAACGATCGAGATGAAAATCGATGATGATATTTGGACAAATGCCGATTCTTGTGAAATTGAGACAAAAATGAAGAAAACTGGGTTGTGATTTAAATCAAGTGAAGAATCAAACTCAAGAATTTGAGAATGAGAAGATGGGGCCCTGGCACACTCAGATAAAGTCGGAATACTCCAACTATGATGGGGAGTGTGCAAGGAAAAAACAAAAATGTGGAATCGTGTCCTCACACCTCAAAATGCAAAGCAAGAAGAACGCTAAGAAAACCCGATCCTAAGAGTGATTTTTCTTTATGTGTGTTCAACTTAAGCTATTTAGAACTAGCGTGTGTATTTAGAACAAAATTTTTTTTTGTGCTTAGGAAGGCGTCCTATGAAGAAGGATATCTAAAAGGAGAGGTTTGGTGTATGTTATGGCGGGCGGGCCATCCTCTGAGATGATGACTCGACAGAGGTAACGAGTTGGGGAGTACCTGCCAATTTGATCATGTGATCACGGATAGGTGTTCCCAGGTAAGATGTTGTTTAAGAAAGATGTGTATATTTCAAATTTTGTGTAAGTTTGGTAAGACAGAGAGAGAGAGAGAGAATGTGCTTTCTACGATTCTTTGTGTCAACCATCAGTTGGGCATGACTTCCAACATATAGGTTGCCCTCATTTTAATGTGAGCTAAATGTAGCAAATCAAAATGTAATGCAACCAATTTTAAGCCCAAATCGAAAGATTATGTTTGATGACACAAATGGTGAATAGGAGAGGGTATGCTCTTTCACTAAATGCAAAAAGCAAGAAGAATGGTTCTTTTTAAATGCACCAAAAGAAAATGTATCCTTTAGAGCAATTAGAAAGAAGAGAAGATTACCAAGGAAGAAGATTAATGTGTAAGCTTTTTGAAGGGAAAAAAACACACAACTTTTGCCTAGGAATGAAGAAAATGCAATAGAACCCCTGATGGGTCCCACTAGTGTGCCAAAATGTTTCACTATTTTCTTTACCTTTTTGAATGATGAAACAGATAAGGGTAAGGGCTAGGAGGAATACCTGTTAAATGGGTTGGTTGGAGGTTGATGCACGCGCATTTGACTTCTTGACCCAATGTCTATTGTGAGAGCTTCCTTTTGGCTAGGAGGAACTACCTATAATAGAAAACAAGACCACAAAAAGAGAAGTTAAATGATATATGACAGTGGACTACCTAGCATATGCTAGTTTTGGGAAGTGTGATACTTCCTAGATGGCTATCAATCCACTGTTCAAAAAAAATTAATGCGAGAAATAAGTAAATTCCTACTATAGTTGATATGATTTAGGTATCTCATTCAATCATAATAAGCAAATCTAATATAACAAGCTAGGCTATAGTCAGATCTGAAGGGTTGGTAGGTGTCAGGGTATTGGAACTAGTCAAGGTCAGGTTCTGGGTTGTTTAGGTTATTTGGTAAAAGGTTGTTTGGATATGTTCTTAGGTAGAGTATAAAACACAGAGACCGATATCGGTTGGGTATAACCAACGATGGTTAAGGGAGACCGACGATGGTCATGGGTAACCAACATCGGCACAAAGTAGGGTGACAGTAATTCAATGAAAACCTTATTATAGAGGCTAGGTGAGGTTGGATGGGGCTAAAGAAGTGTTATCCGAAAAATTTACAAGGGAAATTTATAGGTAACCATACCAAAAATTTTGTTTTGGCCCCAAGGAAGTTTGACAATGTTCGTAATAGCCCAAAACTCCCTTTCGAAAAATCAAGTTGTTTCAAGACTTAGCCATTTTGGCTAATCCAACGGGAGAAATTTCTATGTCGACATCCGAAAAGTGCACCATTTTCCTTTGGGGAGAAATTTTTGTGTTGACACGACAAAAAGTGTGCCATTTTCCTTTGGGGAGAAATTTTTGTGTTGACGTGCCGAAAGTTGCGCCAATGGGGAGAAATTGTCGTGTCGACGTGCCAAAAGTTGCACCAATGGGGAGAAATTATCGTGTCGACGTGTTGAAAGTTATGCCAATGGGGAGAAATTGTCATGTCGACGTGCCGAAAGTTATGCCAATGGGGAGAAATTGTCGTGTCGACGTGCCGAAAGTTGTGCCAATGGGGAGAAATTGTCGTGTCGACATGCCGAAAGTTGCACCAATGGGGAGAAATTGTCATGTTGACGATCGAAAAAGTTGCGCCACTTTACTGGGAATTTTTTCGTGTCGACGTCTTTGAAAGTTGTGCCACTTTACAAAGGGGAATTTTTTCTGTGTCGACGTGCGAAAGTTGTGCCACTTTACAAAGGGGAATTTTTTCTGTGTCGACGTGCTGAAAGTTGTGCCACTTTACAAAGGGGAAAAATTGTCGTGTCGACATGCAAAAAAGTGCGCCCTTTACACTGTGAAGAGTAGTCCCTTCTTTCTGGGATGTGTTGAACATTTTGTAAAATATTTAAAAAATTGTTGGCATACATGATGACCTCATCCATGTTGCACCATGGGATGTTGCCATCCAAAAACTTGCCCAAGTCAACTGTTGACTTTTTAGATATTTTGTAAATATCTTGTAAGATATTTTGTAAGTAGTTAGTTTGCTTTTGTCTTCTTTCCTCCTCTCCTTCTATAAATACTAGAATACTTGTTGTATTCCTGTGGACATTTTTGTATAAAAAAAAGTGAGGAGAGAAAGACTTTGTGTTTTCTGTAATGTAAGAAATATTAATACATATATTCGAGACTTTGTGCTTAACATATGTGTTATTTTCATCGATCTTTCTCGAGTTAGATCTATGTTTTTATTCTATTGGATTCATTCCTACTATTTTCATATGTTCATCAAGATTGCTTTAATTGTTTATGCAAGTAAGTTTGACTTTTTCTGCCAACCCCAAAGCATAAACCTTCGACCTTTTTGTCTTGGAATTCATTTCTTTTCTTCCTTTAGATCTACCCTCCTTTGTTCCTTCCTCCTACCTTTTGTTTGTAGTTGGAACTACCTCTACTGGGATGAGATCCCAAACCCCCTGAAGTTAGAATAGTGTAGATTTGCACAGATTCCTGCTTGATAGATTAACAATAAACCGATTTCGCTTTGGTATCTCTAAGAGGGCTATACCGCACACTATTGTTGCATATTTCCCATGACCGCCTAACCGATGATTTTCGGACCAACCGTTTTTGGCAACTCCGCTAGGGATCAAACTAAGGAAATAATTAAAAAAACTATAAAAATCACTACTAGATTGTGAATTTTAACAATTTGCTAAAAATCAAAATTTTTGCATAAGTGATCAAACGAAAATTTCCTTATACAAAGCCATAGATTTGGACCAAATAGGAGCTTTTAGTTCACTGAGTTTTTACAAAACTTGTATATTTTAGTAGATCTAAGATTATGATATTTCATGTTATTTTCAAAACCTTACAAAATTCAAAGTCAAAGATCTGAAAATCAGCTTTCTAAATTAACCCACTTTTTATCCTTGTTAATCTTTTTAAAACTACAATCGGTTGTTATTAAAAGAGGCTAGATTTAAATATTGAAAAAGTACATGTTACTGATTTTTGCAGGAAAAATAGAAAATCAGCAAGTATAAACAAAAAGATCGTAAAATATGCTCTTAATTATTGCAGATTTGAACAGTACGCTGGCGGGTGAACCATTTACTCGTAGCAAAAGAGCTCATGGGGAAGTTGATCCAATTTTGATCTACTTTGAAGGCACAATTTCAAGTATCACCCAAGCATGATTCGCATCACTAAGCTCAACGGATCGATCAACAAGAAGTGTCTCGCCTCCAAAAAGAGCTAGATTTCACAAAGTGTGCCTCGACATCAACTTCAAGTGCTCTTTTTCTTGAGTGGAACCACACTCCCTACTCACATTCTTTTTCTTGCTTTTCAAATGGCAGCAAATCTACCCGTACCATGGGAAATGCCATGGTCCTCTAGCACTCGCCGCATCCGGTTAACATCTCCCTCACGAAAATCAAATAAATTTCACAAAATTTGATGGGAGCGGAAATCAAAGCACGAGACGCACATATAGCTATGTTTATTATGTCATGCAGCATTCTGGATGTGACTCATGAGGACGTATCAGTACATCTCTCTCTGGAGACCTGCAAGGGCTGCAGATAGTGGTTCCAAAGACTTACCACCGCATCCATCACCGGTTAGGCCACATTGCGGACCGCATTTGAAAGAGATACAAACCTTCATAAGTCACATTTGCATTATTATCACAAATCACTCACTTGAAGAAGGAGAACAATGAAACATGCATGATTTTATCACCCGATTCAATTCATTGATCAACCGTGTGTCGCTTGCCATGATGCCAACATTAGAGAATCAAAAGTGTTTCTTCTTGAACGCCATGAGTTCAAAAGTAAGTTTCTTACTTTTACAAGAACAAATACCCACTTTGGTCCTTGCTCAAGCTACGACCATTCGGATAGAAGACAACCTTCTTATATCGAATGAGTTAAGACGAGAGTCGTCCAAATCAAAGGCTTCAACTTCTTCTCAGGCTACCTCATCAGATCCAACATTCCAGAAGATGGCGAATGACTTGCTCTCGTTAAAGAAGCAACCGACTCAAACATCGTCTACCACTCTGCATCGGGATATCCTACAGAGAAACTTCACTCCCAACAATGCCCCCAAAGGCCGTGTTTGCCTACTACTTCTCCAAGGTTAGCAATTGAAGCCCCTCCAGGTTAATGCTTTGGTTGAAATCAAAGAAGATGATCCAAATTACGAAGAACCTTTGTCGCAAGGCGAAGATGACCAAGATGTCGATGAACCGATTAGTGACTCTACTATTGGGTATATGGAATTTGAAGACGAGGAATATGATGAAGAAGAGGGTACCCAAGGGTATGCGAGTGGACAATCATACGCAGTTTTTACTCACTCGCAAGGAAAAGAAGTAAAGATTGCTGTTGAAAAACAAAAGGAAAAGGTTATGGTAACTCCTCCTCTAACGATCGCTAAAAGAGGTAATCCCCTTCCTACTCAACCTCCTATTAAACCTTTTGTAAAGAAATATTTTCCTCCTCCTATTTCTCCTCCATTCCGTAAAGACAAGTATTCCTCCTCCACAAACATGGAGCGAAGGAATCATTCCTTCGTTAGCACGACCTTTGATCGCATTTGATATAATCGATCACACCAAGAAGACCAAGATCCAGATGTTTGAATTTGAGTACCTTCATCCAACCCGGAGCAACTTATAAGATTAACTAAGTATATCCAAAGCCAAAGTTTCCGTCCCTCCTCCCATTTCCCCAAAATAATTCTTCCCATTCCTCCTACGCCTCACGTAAATGTTTCCTCAACTTCGCATCGGGGAAAATTGAACCTTTTTACCTATCTCTCCATATCAATGGTCATAAACTAAGCAATTGTATAATTGATTTTGGAGCTTCTGATAATGTTATGCCAGCAAAGGTCACCCATGCTTTGGGCCTCACACTTACTAAACCTTTTGCGAGATCTTTACTCCATGGAAACCAAGCAAGTACATTGATTGGTGAAATCAAGGATGCATAGTTTACATTCGCGACATTTCCTGAGAAGAGGGTAAAAATGACTATTCTCGTAGTTGATATTCCAAAGAACATATGGGATATTGCTAAGGAGGAGCTTTTGTAAAGAAGTTGGTGGGGAAATTCATATGGACTGGTCCAAAGCTAGGATTCCTATCAAAGGGGTGATGCAGACATTGGAACCAAAATCACAAAAGAAATATCTAGTCACCAATTCTGATGACCCTAAAGCTCAGATTCTTTTCGAATCATCAGGGATGGGGAACTACTTCCTGTCCACCGACTCAGATAGAATGGACGTTCTCATCCAAAGGGAGGATCTCGACAAAGTATGGATATGCGGTTTGATGGCGGTTGCACGACAAGTGGATGCGGTGCGGAGCTGTTCTTATATCTCCTAAAAGGAGATTTTCCTTTTGTTTCAAGTTTCAGTTCTTCAATACTAATAATATCGCGAGTATGAATCCTTGTTACTTAGCAGCAAGTTGCAAAAGAGAAAGGAATCAAGAATCTAAAAGTACAAGGTGATGTTGATAACCAAGTAAAAGGGATATACCAAGTAAAAAATGACCGCTCAAACACTACCGCAATGCAAGATGGGATAGCATCAAAGAATTTGATGCTTTCTCAATCAAAGTAGTTCCACGAGCTCAAAATGACATGGCTGATTCGTTGGCCATCTCAACCTCTCTCATGCTTCCTCACTCAGGGTTAAAAACAGATACATATACCATTGAGGTGGTTTTTGCCCCAAGTGTGCCAAATAATTCACAACACCGGCAAGTGTTCAATGATGACAACCAACTTATCGCCTTTTTGGAGAAAGTCGACAATTTCAAAGAACTTCATTTGATGGATTAACTTCTACGTGTCATGAGTCTCTCATTGTCAAGCACATGAATCAAAAGAAACAGTGTGATACAACTCAAAGGAAATAAGATTCCAAAAGGTTTATTTCCTTAGAATGATTATTTGATAATCATGACTATTTTGTTAAGAAAAAGTGACAGGATGATCCTTCCTCTTCTCCGGAAACTAAATCGTCAATCTGGGTACTACGGAACATCCTCGTTCCGTGAATATCAGGAAGTGTTGTACGCCCGAGGAAAAATGAAAATTCGTTAAGTTGCCGAAAAAATACATGGATATATTAGCATGGTCTTATGCTAATCTAAATTCGTTCAAGCCAAAGGAGATTCGGCACGACATCCCGCTCAAGGATGACATCAAGCCTTTCCATCAAAAGCAAAGACACTACAACCCCAAAATCTCAGGTACCATCCAGGATGAAATTCAAAAGATGCCAGACACAAGAATTATTTTTCCAATTCATCATAAGATTTGGGTTACAAATATTGTGCTGTGCAAGGAAGAAGAATGGCGAGATACGCATATGCGTGGACTTTCATAACTTGAACTAGTCATCCTTAAAAGATAACTATCCACTTTGCCAAATAATGGTCAAGTGCTACAGCAAGAACTGGATTAAATGTTGTCTATGATTGACATTTTTGGGTTACAATCAAATTCAAGTCATGCCTAAAGATCAGTTCAAAACAACGTTCACCACTCCTTGGGGTACCTTCGCCTACAACAAAATGTCGTTCGGTTTGATCAACATCGGTGCTACCTTCCAATGAGCAATAGACTTTGCATTCAAAGGTATGATGGGAAAAGTCATCGTAGTTTACCTAGATGACCTAACCGTGTTCTCTAAGAGACGAAGTGATCACTGTGATCATTTAGAACAAGTCTTGATCAGATGCCGAGAGCACAAAATCTCACTAAATCCCAAGAAGTCAGTTTTTGGGGTCGAAGGAAATCTTCCTGGGACATGTCACCAGCAGAGAAGGAACTAAGATAGATGTCAAAAGGGTCAAGGCTATTTAGAGCCTTACTTTGCCTACAAGCAAGACCGGTGTTCACTCTTTCTTCGGAAAGGTAAATTTTCTTAGACGCTTCATTCCTAAATTCTGAGAAGACTCATCATATATCCAATATGATAAAAGGGTCCTAAACATTCCAATGGAGTGAGGAAGGCAAAACATCATTTGAAGATATAAAAACCTCCATCGCTCACGCACTTGTTCTAGTGTGCCCGACTTCAAGCAAAGACTTCATCATATACGTTATGCATCTCGCGCATACCGTGTCGGTTATCTTGATGCAAAAGAACTCGAGGATATTGAATCCCCTATTACTTTCATGAGCTCTCCTCTTAAGCCTCATGAACTCAAGATGTCGCAATTGGAAAAGCATTCCTTCACCATGGTAAAAGAAGCATTCAAAAATTTCCGCTACTATATTCGAATTCTCATAGAGTAGTTCTTGTTCGACACGATTGTTAAGTCTATCCTGACTCAACAAGAGTTAGGGAGCTTACAAGGAAATTGGATCACAAAGGTCCAAGAATACGATCTAGACATCAGACCAACCAAGTTGGTAAGAGGTAAAGGCATGTGTCAACTAATGGCTAAAAATAAAGACTCGAGGTACTGAAGAAAAAGTTGATCACGTTGATGGAGAACAAAATGAACTCGGAGAAAGCAGATTCTTTGCCCATGGTTCTCGTTTGTCACAACCAATGACGAATGGTTTTCTCGACATCACATTTTTTCTCACCTATGGCGAGTGCCCAACTCACCTAACCACAAAGGAAAAGTGAACGATGAAGCTCGGGGCTGCAAGATATGTCATATGGGATGATAGATTATACAAGCACGGAATTGACGTTATTTTTCTACGATGTGTTGACAAGCCGCAGGAGGTAAAATTATTGGAGATTTTTCACGACTTAGCCTGCGATGATCACTTCTCCTCATCTATGACATCGCATAAAATCATCCGGTCCAGTACTACTCGGGCCGACGCTTATTTCAAGATTCAACCACCTAGGTAGCGAAATGTGAACTTTGCCAACAATTCATGGCAAACCAAAGCTGGTTGCAGGCTTTCCCTTAGGCCCGTCATCATTGACGAACCATTCAGAAATGGGAATTGATTTCATTGGAGCACTCAATCCTCAATCGAAGGGACATAGTTATGTCCTCGACAAAGAATGGATTACTTCACAAAATGGGTGGAGGCCATACCTATCAAGCATGCCACTTCGAATTTTTACAGATCCCAAAATGCACAAAATTGAAAAAGTGGTGCGCACCTTTTTTTGCAAGGTCATGCAAATTTCATCTTGCTAATTTGGGAACTCGGTCAAGCTTCAAAGATGGGTATTCTCGGATTTGCTCTTCAAAATATCGCTTGGGGCGTGTGGTACTTCATTTCTAACGCTAATAGATTAGCTTTCAAATTCTCTCTCACAAGTATCTTGGCGAAATCGCCACGATATTTTATTATCCATTCCGAGCACCGAGAGGTTCACATATCTGGAATTTTCTATGTAACTCCAAATCCCTTATGCAGAGATGGTCACCCGGAAAATAAACAACGGTTTGCTCACTCGATTTCTTTCGGGATGAAAGTTGGAATGGCTTTCCTCCCCTTAATCTTTCCACCGCCTCAACAAAGGTAATGAATTCTTCTAAATAGGCTCGTGGCTTTGGTTCTAATTATGGCCCCAACAACGGCTCGCCTTGGCTCTGGAAGGATGTCTCTTCTTTAAGAGCCTCCTTGTTCAAGATTCCACCCTCCTTATGGACTCAATTCAGACAGAAATGCCCAGAAGTATCTCAATAAAGATGACAGATTTACTTTGGCTTGGGGATGCCTCTCGGTCCTATTCGGTAAAAACTAGCTATAATAACTTATTTCACATTCAGAAAGGGGACTCCTTGCTCCTTGGTCAGGCATCCTAGATTACTTCGTAAGTTGCTTATTTTCTGGTTAGTTTTGAATAAGAAGGTTCTTACTCAAGCGGCAAAAGGCGCTCTTCACCTCGGTCCCTCCAAGTGTCTTCTCAGACGGTGCGGCTAAGGAAGATGGGATCGCCTCTTTTGTTCTACCCTTTGTTTCCTAATTGGGAGTAGCTTCTAAACAAATTAAGTCTTTCCTAGGTCCCTTGTAATAGCATTGTTGCGAATCTTTCCTCTTGGCCGTCTTTTTTAATGTCAAGAATTTGTCACTTATTTCGCAAAGCCCTTACTTTTTGCTTTGCATATCCGGGTGGGAACGTAATCTCCATCTTTTAGGAGCAAGTCAGCCGATCTTCCAACCTTTCTCAACAAGCTCAAGTGGCCATTTCGGAGTGTGAAACTAACCTTCTCTCCTTTTCCTCCTTCTCTTCCAAGGATCAATTTTACACTCGACCCCCTCATCAAGCTCCCCTGCTTCAGGATCAAGAAAAACGGGCTCTCACAACTTGAAAATTCATTCAAAGAAAAAAACCAAATGGCGTCCCTCCTTCAGGTCAATGGAAATTGAATTTCGACGGGGCATCTAGAGGTAAGTAAATCCGACATCGGTTGCATTTCTCGTGAGATGATCACGGTAGTCTCATCAAAGCAGCTCCTTCCCTCTCAAAGAGGGCACATGTAACTTGTCTCTTAGAAGCCCATGATTTACTGGAAGGGTATGCATAGTTCAAATCTCTTAATCCAAGTTTTACTTCCCGAGGTGTCTCTCTTGGAAACTTAATCTTTTCATTCCTCAAATTCTTTATTGGTTGGACAAAATTCAATCTTGGAGCATCTCTCACAAGAGAGAATAGCGGCGAGACTTTCTATCTCGCCATCGATCATCCTTCTCACAGATCTCTTCGAAACTAAGCGGAATCCCAATCCTCCTTTCCCACGATAATTGGCTCGTGCCCGAGTAGCCTCGGAGGAGATCTCTCACGTGCGGAAGTAGAAGCTTGCCTTTCTCGCCTTCCCGACGGTAAATCTGCAGTTTGCATTCCCGCTTAGTGATTTTTCTCACGCGACCCATGTCTTCTCAAACAGGCTCACCTATTCCTTGCTCCTTCATTCTCCTTGGGATGTCCTTCTTTTCACTGGTTTTATTCTTTTTATTCTGGTTTCTCCATTTTTGTCATTTTTTACGGGTTTATGCTCTGTGACATCTTCTAATGGATAGTGCTTCATGGTCAATTTCGGAATATAGCCGATTCTCTCGCTATCGACTGTGCGCCTGCTATGGTTTCAAATTCTCCTCAAAGGAATAGTTCAAGTGATTCTAAAGAGACTTCGACATAGCCTCTACGTTTGTCTCTTCGCCTTCTTCTTCAAAATTGATGTTGAACGGGGCATCGGCCAAATTTATGTTGTTCATCGTGTCGGCCTACATGACCAACTAGTAACTCTCCTCCGGATCCCCTTTGTTTAGATGAACTTGCCCCAAGGAAGTTTGACATGTCAATACCAAGATCTAGTGTCATTCACCCAAAATTTCCACCCTCTTTGGATCAACACTTCCTCCCAAGTGAAGAATCGATGTGGTTTTTTACAGACTTGATCACTTGAATTTTTGGCGCCTTCCAGCCTTTGCTTTGCTGCCAACTCGCTGGCCGACTCATTGGGTTAATGGGGAGAAGCCCTTTTTTGTCAGGCTTACTCAGTTCATCATTCTTTTTCCACTCTTTGTTTCCTCTTCCTCCTTGGGGACCCATCGTCTCCTCTCATTTCTTCTTGTTGTTGGGTTCGTTCATAGCTCCGGCCAAAAGCATTTATCAATTAAAAAAAAATGCATGCCATCAATATAACTTCATCAAAGAGAATATTATTGTGATATTTGGCATTCCATATAAAATCGCTTTCGATAACGCTTCCAACTTCTCTTCATGGGAATTTATTGATTTTTGTTATGGATATTGAATAACCTCGCTCATGCTTCTAGTTATTATCCTCAAGAAATGGTCGTGCGGGAGAAACTATCATCGGAAGCTAGTCGAAGTTGCACAAATCATTCAGACGACGCTTTGGGGAAGATCGTCAAAGAGGTCTCTCGGCATGTCACCTTTCCAGTGTTGTATGGGATTGATGCCGAAATCCCTATCTCCCAGAACTTCCCTGCTCAATGTGCTTGCTCAAGCAATTAAAGATGAAACTTTTCAAAATTCTCTTGAAAAGAGGATTATGTACCTGACGGAACTTGAAGAAAAGGAGGAAAGTGGTGACAAGATCACTAAACATCGAATCAAGTGAAGAGACTGTTCGACAAGAAAGCTAAGCGAGAGAGATTTCCAAGTGGGAGATCTTGTTCTTCGTCGGGACAAATGAAGAGAACCAAAAGGTATGCATGGGAAGTTTGAATCTCTTTGGAGGTCCATACAAGATCAAAATTTCAACGGAGAGAATATTTTCTATCTCTCATATCTAGACGAACTAAGCTCCCACTTCCCCCTATAACGGGTAAAGACTTAAAGATCTTCGAAGTAGAGCTTGCTCTCTTTTTACATGTTTGTTTTTGTTGGTGTTTTTTTGTTTGTTGTGTAAAAGTCGCCCTTGTTTTTGACTCTCGTAACTAATGGATAGGCACATGAAAATTTGGGATTCTCTACCCTTAAGTTTCACTCAAAGATAGTCCCTAGAAAGAGCCAGCTGTTATCTTGTAAAATTGACAAGGGCAATTTGCAGGTAACCATACCAAAAATTTTGTTTTGGCCCCAAGGAAGACAATGTAGTAATAGCCCAAAACTCCCTTTCAAAAAATCAAGTTGTTTCAAGACTTAGCCATTTTTGGCTAATCCAATGGGGAGAAATTTTTGTCAACATCTTAAAATGCCATTTTTTTGGGGAGAAATTGTCGTGTCGCATAAAGTTGTGCCAATGGGGAGAAATTGTCATGTCGACGCTTAAGTCAAAGTTGTGCCAATGGGGGAGAAATTGTTGTGTCAACGCACAAAGTTGTGCCAATGGGGAGAAATTGTTGTGTCATGGAAAGTTACCATGGGGAGAAATTATTGTGTCGACGTGTCTAAAGTCAATGGGGAGAAATTATCGTGTCGACATGCCGAAAGTTGCGCCAATGGGGAGAAATTTCGTGTCGAAATAGTTACGCCAATGGGGAGAAATTATTGTGTGACGTGCCAAAAGTTGTAGCCACTTTACAAAGGGGATTTTTTTTTTTGTCGACGTTCAAAAGTTTCGCCACTTTATAAGGGGAATACTAGAAGCCACTTTACAAAGGGGAATTTTTTTTCGACGTGTAAAAGGACACTTTACAAAGGGGAAAAATTATCATGTCGATAAGAAAAGTGCGCCTTTTACAGAAAGCGAAGAGTAGTCCTTCTTTCTCGGGAATCGTTGAACGTTTTTGTAAAATATTTAAAAAATTATTGGCATACATGATGACCTCATCTATGTTGCACTGGGATGTTGCCATCCAAAACTTGCCCAAGTATGTGACTTTTTAGATATTTTGTAAATATCTTGTAAGATATTTTGTAAGTAGTTAGTTTGCTTTTGTGTTCTTTCCTCTCTCCTTTATAAATACTAGAATATTGTATTTCCTGGACATTTTTTGTATAAAAAAAAAGTGAGGAGAGAAAGACTTTGTGTTTTTTAATTAAGTATTAATACATATAAGACTTTGTGCTTAATGTATGTGTTATTTGCATCGATCGAATTTCAGAGTTAGATCTATGTTTTTATTCTTGGATTCATTCCTACTATTGTCATATGTTCATCATATTGCTTTAATTGTTTATGCAAGTAAGTTCTGGCTCCTCCTCCTCCATTCCTTCCTCCTACCTTTCTATTCGTAGTTGGAACTACCTCTCACCGGGATGAGATCCCAAACCCCCGAAGTTAGAATAGTGTAGATTTACACAAATTCATGCTTGATAGATTAACAATAAACAAGTTTCAATTTGTTGTCTCAAAGAGGGCTATGCCTCGCACACTGTTGGCTTATTTCCCACGACTTGCCTAACCGAAAAATTTTCAAACCAACAAGAAGGAGATGGCGAGGTCTGTGGGGATACCGAGAACACTCAAAAAGGTGGAAGGGCCAGGATAGGTGATCTGATAAACGAGTGGGTGAGATTTTTGGGTTTGTCAGAAAGAAGACTATGGAGGGATGGGAATGTTAATAAAATAATAATAATAGGAATGATAACCAATCTATGAGCAGAATAAGAATGGAAATGATTAATGATAAAACAATTACCAACATTGAAAGTCCATGGTTGGGTGGTGGTGATGATCGAGTTGATGGAATAGAGCTTGGTGCAATAGTGATGCTTCACCCGAATGTTACCGTGAGTACTAATGCTTTGGATCTATCCGGTGTCTTTGCTATGGATGCTGGGTGTGTGAAAAGACTATGGTTATGCTTACATGCAGCTCTCCTCTCATCTTCTTGCTCTCAGAATGTTCCAACCCAAAAACAAGGTTGTTTAGGTGAATAAATGGTAACAAATGATGGTTCCTGGGTTGACCAACATCGGTTTAGGGGTGACCGGCGTCGGTTAAGGTGGGATTCCCTAGGTTTACTAAAATGGGAGATCTTTCTAATTTCTTGGGCCCAATTAGTTTGTTCTTCATGCGGATTAGAACAAAAACTTCCCTTCTAATGGGTAGGAATGTGGTTAGAGAGATTTTAGGGTTAGACCAAATCTTAGCTCATTAAGGCAAGTAAGACTTAGTTATTGTTAGTTATGGAAACATGCCAAGAATAGGTCTAGGGTGAGGTGGTGGGGTAGAAATTAAGATAATTAGATAATAAATATTGTGAGGATATATATTAATTTAATTAAATCAATTAAATTAATAGTGGTGTGGGGTGGAAGGGGCCTTGGTTAGGTGAGTATGTTTGAGCCGGTTATTTGACTAGGGACCAAGGGGAGTGTGACCCAATTTTGGTGTCTACAATTGTTCCTACTCACATAATATTTACCATGTAATCCACTTTATTGTCTCGATCTCACCCACATTTTTCACATGAATGTAATTTACATTTAAAGGGACCAAAATTAAAAAATTAGAAAAATCTAGTAAGACCCCTTTCACTTTAAGTTCGAGTAGTTATAGGAAAACAAGTGATGCATGAATAGTCATCAATAATTGAGCCCTCCAACAATTGGTCATATAAGCAAAAAGTGGATTTTATATGCTATTCAAAAGATGGATTTTTACTAATAAAACCATCAAAGTGTACTACATAATGTCTAGGTTGAAATCATTTCATTGTTTTCTTAATTACAAATTTAATCTCTATGGACTTTTAAAGTGAGAATAATCTCACCAATAAAAATAAATAGCTAAAAACACATTATATCAATATTCAAAACTATTGAAAAATAAATCTTAACATTGAAAATCTTTAATCGATCCACCATATCCCAATGACATTGGATTTACGAGTAAGTTAGACCTACATGGGCACATTAGAATCATTGATGATTGTGACGGAAACATCGAACCACTAACCAAGGACATTCTTCACAATTTTCATTTGCCATATTGTGTAGTTAATTTTTTAATTTAAGACCTAAGGTACTTACTCTAGGTTGAAGTAGTTAATTTCTTGCCAAATTTAGTCATGGAATTCATGAAATTTCTATCCAATCCTTCCTTCTCATTGACATACATGCTCATGCCCACACCATTTGATTTTTATGGGGATTAACTTCAACAAGCACCTTTGGTGTGATTAAACCTAGATTTTCTCTTATAACATGACAACCAAGTAGTGTAATGACATGATTTGATCACTTTTATTCTTGTCACAAAAGTTGACGCTCATTTGATCATTACTTGATAATTCATCATCAAATTTTACGTCCATTTGATCATTATGTGACAATTCATAGTCAATCTTGACGTCCAATCGATGGTCATATATTTTTTCTCGAGGGTTAAATCAATTGACAAATAATAATTTCTTTGCCATATGGTAATGTTCAAGCCTATTTTTCTATGATTATTTTTTTGAAATTGACACAATGGTACAACTAAATTGATGTCATTTGCCACAAAACCATAAAAAATGTCAAAGAATTTAATAAAATTAAAGAGAATAACCTTGAAATCGATATCTATTAACACACACACACATATGTATATTTATGTTATATTAGTATAGATATCTTAAATTCAATTATTTAAAATACATTGAGAGATATCAATCTTGAGACACCAATATTATATTTTCATAGGTTAGGTAAGCGCCTGTTATTGATATCTCTTGGCATATTCTAGATATCAATTCCAGTTGATGTATATTTATGTTGGTAGGAGTAATTTGTAATAATATCAAGGAGGGAGGGATAAAATGTAATAGTGTGAGATGTCAATAAAAATGGTCAACCTTATATTTAATATGTCCATTCGATCGTCACTTTTTTAATCTTATTTGCACAAGGTAATTAAAAAGCGTAATATCTTCAAGAATATATATTTTTAATAGGAACAATTGTATCCTAAATAAGATAATTTTATTTACATAAAGTAATAAAAAATTGTAATATCTTCGAGATTTTTTTTAATAGAAAAAATTATATCCTAAACAAGAGTCGCAATGCGACCAGTCCTTGTAATCGTAGTTAAGAGGTGCGTTTGAGGACATGTAATTTGCAAGAAAGAGAAGCAAGGAAATCAATTGACATGAAAACATGCAAAGCCTTTTTAGTAAAGTCATTTCATGCATACCCAATTGATTCCAAAATATTCAGTGTAACACACTACAATTTGTCCCTATAAACAATAGTAAAATGCCTCAAGAAAAAGTAACTAAATTATGTATGTTGCACACTACCGCACCTACCATTTACCGCCAATGTTCTAAAATACATATCCAAATAGCACAACAATGATTATGGTTGTGAGCATTCTAATGTTATTGTAGTCTGGACTTGTCCAGTAAGTCCAACTTTACTTCCACAAGCAAGATTTGAACTGTCCAAAGAATGATTGTGAATAATGGGTTGGAAAATAAAGATCCTCTACACCAAAAGCCCGAGTAGTGATCTCTCTCACCAATCCTTTGTTCCTCTTGCATAACGAAGATTCCCATGGTCAATGTGAGTAAATTAGGAAAAAGAAACAACTTAGATAGAGAATTTCAGATGACTGGCACTGACTGGTAGAGAGATGATTTCTTGTAGTGTTCAACAAAGTCTATTCCCAGGTGAATTTCCACAGCAACAGAGCTCACATCTAGCATCCATTCCTTTATCTTTGGCACACCAGGAATAACCTGTAATATAGCATATTGATAAGAGCGAGACCTTGAAGTAATATCTAAAAACAATTAAGAGTTATTTGTTTTTGTTCATCCTTTTAACACTGAACTTACCTCAAAATACTCAACCACCGTGAGAGTTTTGACCTAAGGGTCTTGCATAAATGACTTGGCCACCTCTTTTCATCAGTAACAAATGCATTAAAACCATTCAATTGTCCATGCAAAAATATTGAAATAGAGGAGTGCCACTATTTTTAGGCTTTGTTTACCTCATCAAATCATTCAAAAATGTCAATGTTAGGCTATTGGATAATACAAACGACAATTCATCTGTATCAATTATATTGTGTACAATTCTCATGACAATGGTTGTTGCTTTGGTGTCTAATCTAGATGTTACCGTTATGCCGATGTCGATGTCGTTGTCCCGCAAAATTTGCATTTGTATATTCTTGTCGTTGTCAATCCCTCCCAGATTGTACCTCAAATTTCATAAATATATAGTCCAAGTAGGTGTTCTCTACCGAGAGAAGCGCATGGTGGGAAATTATTTTAATAGCTTTTGAATTAGATAAAATTATTAAGATGGCTCGATATCAAGAACTAGTTAAGGTTCATTATTGCTTTCATTAATTTGATCAAATTGGATAGTTAGTAAAGAGTTAAAATAATTTAAAATAAAAATTTGTTTGGGCTTAGAAATCCTCCGCGTGGAGGCCGGTGGGGGATTAATGGAGCAACTGCATATCATGCCAAGAAAATCAAATACTTGTAAAAAAAAATACAAAGGCTTAAGCAAATATTTTTATTGCTCTTCAATTTAAAAAAATGCTTGGGAAGTGTTGCATGAAAATAGGGAAGTCATCCATGAAAATAGGGAAGTGTTCCATGAAAATAGAATGAATTATGACATCATTTTGTTGTATGGGAATAAGGAGAAAAATGTATCAACCAATCACATACGTGAAAATTGGTATTTGTAAATGAATTAAAAATTATATATTGTTTAAAACTATTGCTAGACCATATGAAATAAAAATAGTTGATTGTGATTGGTTGAAAAAAGAGTAATAAGAAAGTGGATACTATAGTTACCTACCTTGGGAGGGACTAATAAGGTACTTGGAATTGTTATCTATAAGTATTTTGCAAGTGTTTTTTAATAATAATCACTACTAGTATATGTATTTTATGGAGTTTTAACATGTAAATGTTTAAGTCATTTTAAGATGATCAATGGAGATTGTGGGGGTTAAATGTGAATCTAGTCCGCCTATTTAAATGGTTCACCTTTCTAACCTATTTCACCACTCTAATTTTCTAGAAATTATAGTGTCTTATAAACTAGCAATTGAAAATGAGTTACAACTTATGTTGGTGTGGATAATGTTATTAAGTTTGTTGGAGGTGTAATTTGTTGTAAAATATATTATATGATCTATGATATATGTTTGAGTGAAGACCATAAGTTGCATTATGCTAAACAATTCATGTGCCTTTATGTAAGGTTCCACATTCTTGCATACTCCATGCCTACACTCAACCCTCATTTTCATGGATGTCAATTACCAATTTGAACAAAACCAGAAATACAATCAAATAAAAACTTAATGAACTTGGTGTCGAGACATTTAAACCTTCAAGCAGTCGCCTATTTTGACAACACATGCATGAGGGAGAGGCTTGATGTTCAACCACTCCCCATCCTTTTCATGTGATCGGATCGAGAGGCCCCCTTCATTGGCTTTGTAAATGATTGTTATACAACCATGATCACTGTGGGAAATTATAGCCGCCTCTTCCATAGATATTCTTCCATCACAGTAGTGGCGGTATATGTGCAATTCTTTTATGCATTTTTCCATATCAGAGTGGTAGAAAGTCTTGACGTCCAAACCGAGGCTGCCAAGAATGATTTTACCAATCATTTGTGTGAGATCGACCAGGTAGAATGTATATTGTCCAATCATTTCACTGTAATGGATAATAAGAATAATAATGCTTAGATAGTTGTAAATTTGAAATGGGATAATTTAATTGAAAACAGAGGTGGAACCAAATTAGTATAACTTACATGAAATTTGGATTTCCCCATCTTGATCTGGCCTTATTTTATGGGGCAATGCCTGGATTGAATATGAATCGGCAATTTTAGTAGACAAAAGTCCTTGCTCCACTGTGTATGATGGTAGCTCTCCAAGGGATTAGATGTAAGGGCTCTAAATTTAACCTCATGTGACATGGCAAGTAATTGTTGGCTTAGGGACTCTATAGTATCCAAAAAATCTAGGATAGTAAATATCTAGGATTGTAGAAAAATATTTAAAATCCGGTAACCTGTAAATATTGGAGCCGTTGGAATTTGACACTTTCCAACAGGGGCATCTTCAAAGGTGGATGCCTACTACTGGACGAATAAAGTAATGCATAATTCTCAATACAAATTAGTATCCCAAAGAAAATGTCAAAGGAAAAAAACAAATAAAATTACAGACAAAGGCGGCCATGAAAATCATATCAAAGCAACACTGTTGCAGAACAACGAGCATAAAACAACAACAACATGTTAGGTCTACTACCATAGTACAACCTAACAAATTCATTGTTTTATCAATAAAATCCATGAGATCATCTTCACTTAGAGAGTGGAGATTTGGCATTCTGATTCCACGGTAGATCAATTAATTCTGATTTGTAATTGGTGGATTGGGCTTGCTAAATGAGCATGTTACTCCATAATATGTCCTCAAAATTGCTCACGCCCATATCATCATATTCCCACACATTGATCTCAAACTCGGAACTTTCAATGCAATTCTTCGAGATCTGATTAATAAGTGAAGAGGTCGCAATGACCGCTTCGAGAGCAATCCGGGTATAGGGTCAGAGTCAATGTGAGGCATATCCAACGGGGAAAATTCAAATTCATCAACGTTAATCAACCCTTTTTTGTATTGGTTATCCCATCTGACTACAATTTAAGCATTTTTCTCCTCTTTTGACCATCGCTGACGCTTGCCCTGTTTTGCATAATCTGAGTAATCAAAGGGTGGTTGTCAATTACTGCAGGAAGGAATGAGATCGTATCTTGGTGTTTGTCTTTTGTTGCCGCAACCGCCTCTTCATACCATGAATCTCTCAATCTAGTATCTTTTTGCAGCTCCTTCAGCTCAACAACCTCTCTAACAATGGTGTCCTCCTCTTTCTTTAGTTTCTCCAATTCCCCTTCAAATTCATATTTGGTACCCAACCCATCACAAGACGCCCCTGTGATTCCTTTATGAAGAGACCTCCTCCTTCGATGAATGTTGCTCAATAAATGTTTTTACTCGCGCAAAAAGCTCCCATGGGTAAACTCTCACCTGTCAGGATCCACCTTACGAAAACCTTGTCGCCATGAAAACACCATTCAAACTTTTAACAAAGGAAAAAAAAGGGAATGTGAAAACATGAAAGCAGTAGTGAAGGATACTAACATATGTATTGAGCCGTCTAATGAAGCTGGAGAAGTTGTAGTGCTTGAAGAAGCGGGACGAGTAGATTGAGGGAAAAGTAGTGGGGATCCGGGACGAAGAAGTTGTTATGAGCTAGGCTCCAGGAGACAACAAAATTTGTGGAGGGATCTAAATTTAACCTTTCGCGACATGACAAGCAATTGTTGACTTAGGATGTCACAATAATAGTGTCCAAAAATATAGGATAGTAAATATCTAGAATTGTATAAATAGTAAATAGTTAGGATAGTAAATTTTATATTTCTAAAATTAAATTAAAATAAATAATTATAAAATGAGTGTAGGTTCTCAAATTTCAAACATTGGAGCCGTTGAAATTTGACACTTTCCAACAAAGGTATCTTTAAAGATGGACACTTATTATCACAAATCATGTATTTTTTTGGTTAAAGTGAAGGCTTTCACGACTAAAGATTATGAACTTTTTGGGATTATGATAATAGAAACATACGATGAATTGGCGCGGTTAATGTAATTAAGAAAAGGAACTCGATCCGGGTGGAGTATCGAGGATCGATTAGCAATCACCGGTGAGCTGTTGATTAAAAAGATGATCGGAGGGCCCAGATTGGCCGCCCCGAAAAATTCAAATGAAAACAGTGGGAAAGGCGTGTTTGTGTGTATATATACACTGTGAGTGCTCAGTCATTTTCACTGCATTTCCAGGAGATCAAAATCGCAAGAGCAATAGCTAGTTATTAGTGAGGAAGAGATGGCGAGGACGAAGCAAACAGCGAGGAAATCAACAGGAGGGAAGGCCCCTCGCAAGCAGCTCGCTACAAAGGCTGCTCGCAAGTCAGCCCCTGCAACAGGCGGTGTTAAGAAGCCGCACAGGTTCAGGCCCGGCACCGTTGCTCTCCGAGAGATCCGAAAGTATCAGAAGAGCACCGAGCTGCTCATAAGGAAGCTTCCTTTCCAGCGCCTGGTGAGGGAAATAGCGCAGGATTTCAAGACTGATCTCAGGTTTCAGAGCTCTGCCGTAGCGGCATTGCAAGAGGCTTCTGAGGCATATCTGGTGGGGTTGTTTGAGGACACAAATCTGTGCGCCATTCATGCCAAGAGGGTCACCATTATGCCCAAAGACATCCAGCTTGCCCGCCGAATCCGAGGAGAAAGGGCTTGATTTCTGCGCTAAGTTCGTCTAACTTTTTCTACGGTGTGTTTTCACACCACCATCTTCACTGGATAATATGAGTTTCCTAGGGCTTTTGTTTCTCTATATAACTGTAAGTGTGTCTGCAGTTTTAAGCATTGGTAAAATTGATGTTGGTATTTTGTGATATTGCTCACTGTTACGTTTTACAGCCTCGGGTCTACTTTCAGATCTGAATTTCACTTTTTGTCGAAAGTTTTGTAAGGATTGGTTTTAAGTTGTATGTAATTTAGCCCACTTCGCTACTATTATCAAATGTCTCTAGAAAATGGAATGTCTATGACGGCAGGTTTAAATTTCCTTTACGATGAATAATTTTTTTGTAAGTTCCTTGTCCAGTGCATCGTTTGGCATTGTTGGTGTGGATTTATATGCATAAATCTTCTTTCAAACTTCCTCATCTTCATAAGAGATCATTTAGTCACTAACCTTCATGATCAAATTCTTCAACAATAAATCATTGATATGCTTCATGTACAACTCTACATTGTTCATCAGGGAAGTGAACAAAATAATACATTAAAAATAATAAATTTTGTTATTTGATGACTTCCATATGGTGTATTTAAGAAATTTTGGTGTTCTTTGGGAGGAAGATGACAAATGTTATATAATTTAACATCACATCTATCTAGACATTTTTTTGTTAAAAATGGCGAGGGCTTTTTCATCAATTATATTGTGCATATTCAACAATGATCTCCCTCATTTAACTTATTTCAATATCCTAGCATTGGCATCTAAAATATCCAATAAGAAAATATGATCAACTAGTTGATTACTAGTCTTCATTCCATGATTGTAATCTTCCAATGTTATGCATAAGAAATCTTCATAATCTAAGCAACAAATGAAAATAATGATAGACTAAATGCATAAATTTTGCCAAGAAAAAGTACTACACTAAATTAACACTACATGTTGGCCATTCATAAGCACTTGTGGATATTATTGCTAGTTTTTAAATAAGTAAAGTTATGGCCTCTTAAATTTTATGTCACATAAAGTGCATCTCCTTGTTCAAATAAACATTATAACTTATAATGATATCATAAAAGATGTGAAGCAACCAATAGGAAAATGATTATGAAAATGATTATTGTAATATTTTAAGTTGTTTGCATATTTTTAGAGTTGTGGCTATTTATGAGACATTGTCTTTAGATATGGTACACTAAATTATATAGAGCTATTTTCAATAAGAGACTTTAAAAATGGACTCAAATTTGATAACAATTTTTAAGATTAATATCAATAGCCTTGGATTTTCATATTATGATGTGTTTTTGCTTCTTGGGTTATGTGAGAGCATAATAATGTATTAGATGTATTTGTAAGCTCATAAATTTGATGAAATTGGTGAAGAAAGAGGAGGAAATGTTTAAGGGCTAAGAGGAATGGTGATTAATGAGTGGGTCCCTTGGCAACTAATTTTGTTCCATTTGTCCATGATGTTTTTATGAGCCATTGTAAATGGAATTCTACATTAGAGAGCATTTGTGGAAGAGTTTTGATGGTGGTATGACCTATGATTTATTATGAATCCATTAATGTCAAATTGGTAATAGAGCAATTGAGAATTTAGGATTGTAGTTTGGAATGAATGGGATGAGATTCCTTTTATTGATATTGTGGATAACTTGCCATGTGAGTAGTTTTAATAATATTTTTGTCTTTGTTGCTCTTTAGGATTTGTCCATTTTGTTTTAATTTTGATCATACTTATTAGTGTAAATATCAATTTTTGTACTTGTGTATAATGAAGATTTAAATACCAAACATATAGAAAGGAAATTGTTAAAATTGTTTGTCAATTAGCACAAAAAGACAAACCAACATGATATGACCTAACTAATGTTGAAGAAGATTGAGCATAGAGAAGCGCTCTAATTTTGTTTCATGTGATTCAATTTCATGAAAATTACAACTGTGTATATGAGTGTGAATATGTTGGGTGTTATGCAAAATTAAGTGAATTTTTACATGTTCTTTAGATGTGTTGTTTTTATAGAGAAATCATCCATGCAAATTAAATTATTATATGTTCTCAACCTTTAGCCAATTGTTATCAATATCTCATTAATCGGGTTTATCTTAGTATGATTGAAACATGCTTGAGAATAGAAATTTATTAGGTATTATCAATTGTCTAGACAAAAAGGGAAAATTACCAACCATGTGGGTAATCAAGTTGGATATACACTTGGTTATGCAATAAGAATTTATAGTATGTAGTTTGGAATTTGAAAATATTGAAACCATGATATTATTTTTTTGGATAAAGGCCATTTCCTTCTTGAGGCATATGTTGTGCATACCACATTAAAAAAATTGGGAATTAGAAAGGGTTTTGTGGGGTGTAGAGACTTTGCTTGTCTTAGACCACCTCTCTAGTATGGGTGGTATGTCTCATATGTGCCCTTGGCAATAAATGTTGTGTTGGGTAAAATGTTGTTTTGGAGGGCATGTTTGGAACTAAATGGAATTGGTAGGTATACTAATATTTAGATTGAAATCAATTTGTAATTGTGCCATTACATATAATGTGTTTTCCTAAAATGGGTTTATTATTAATCCAATATAAATGAATGTCTTATTAATTGTTTAGTATCAAAGTTGTTTTAATAAACACCAAAGTAGGAAGCCTTATTTTTAATTGCTTTGTAATGTTTTAAATTGTGGTGATTATATTATTGTGTGTTTTAATAACACAAGTGTTGAACTATAATTTGTAAATGTAATGAAAATAAAAAATACTTTTAAACAATAAATCTTGGTATATTAAAAATAATTTTTGACATATTATAAGAGTCGCAATAAATTTTGACACATGTTGCCCATCAAATGTTTGATATATATATATATATAGACTTAAAATTCAAAATTTTAAAATAAAATCCAATTTCACCTTTAATTGATATTTTTAGCGGTCACCCCAACTTACCCCTTCAAAGTTAATTTTTTAGTGAAGATATTTTCATATTAAGGGACGTACATATGTTTATGACAATATATTTCCATATTTATATCAATTTTTTTTTTTCGTAATACGAAGAAGACTTCAAAAATAGTAATTTTTTTAAAATTTAGATATATTTTACTATTTTTCATATTGTGTTGAATGTGTACTATTGATTTTCGTAAAATACCATACATTGGCAAAACTAAATAAAAAATAGTAAAACATATTTTCAAAAAATAAAAATTATATATATATTATTGGTAAATAGTTTTTTGTAAGGGACTATACCCTTGTAAGAAGGCTCAAAAGTCAGATTTTACAATTATAACAAAACAAAAATGATCAAAATCAAGAGAAAACATGAAAGCTTGACAAAGAAGTAAAAAAGTTTGCTAAGATAAGAACAAAAAAACAACTTATCAGCACAAAAACAACTGATATACAACGACCAAACTGCAAAGTGGTACAACAACACCAAAGCAGCGGGCAAATCACTGCCCAACAAAGATAGATGAGACAATAGGGAACAATTTGAACAACATTAGGAAGCAAAATCAACTAGGTAGAGAAGTAGTATTCTTAGAAATATATTTTTTCTTTCTAAAAAAATATATTTTTAGAAAGGTAATAAAAATTGTATTTTGGTATAAATTTTTGTAATTTAAATAATTAATTAAACCTAAATATGTGATATCTATGTGGCACATTTTGGCCTATAATTATCCTCCAAAAGGATTAAGGGCCAAAACATACCACATAGGTGCTACATAGGGTCAACTAAGGGTGTTTGTGTGAAGGGAGTTCGAGTGAACCCCCTTGGGCGAATACCCCTTCGCACCTGGACACCCCCAATATGCACCTACCCACCCCTCTCCACCACCCAAACACCACCACTAAATATTTAAATTTAGAGTATAGTTTTAAAGCGAAAAATTATTTTTAAACACTACCAACTAAAAATTTAATTTTAGAGTATAGTTTTAAAGCTAAAATTTAATTTTAAATTATAATTTTTAATAATTATAATTTTAAAACATAGTTTTTTCATATTGTTTTTAATTTATTTTTAGAGTCAAACTTTTAATGATTATAATTTTAAAGTACAAATTTTAATGATTATAATTTAAGTATAGTTTTTCATATTATTTTTAATCAAAAGTATATCTTATTTTTAAATTTATTTAAAATAAATATAACAAATAAAAAAAAAAGTGTTTTATAATTATTTTTTTATTATTGGTAAATAGTTTTTTGAAAGGGACTATACCCTTGTACAACAAGGCTCAGAAGCCAGAATTGAAAGTTAGAGCACAAAGAAAGAGATCAAAATCTAGATAGAACAATAATGCCCAACCTAGAAAACTGTCCGCAAAGAAAAAACCAACCAACAACTCATCAACAAATAAACAACTGATGTACAACGATCAAACAACAATGGCACATCAACACCATTGGAAAAGAAACAAAGCATTATCCGGCCAAGAGAAAGCCTAGAACACTAACAGAGAGAATCATCTAGGCGTAGAGTTCTCCTTCAGAGTGATTTTTTTTTTTTTTTGACCGTTACCCAACCTGATGGAGCCTCCGCGGTTGGAGGAGAAGACAAAGGAGGAGTATTTTCCTTAGTCGCATTTGTCCCATTTGGGATAGCCACGTTGTTATCCTGAGAGAGATATTTATCATTTTCCTTGCTTGCCCTCAACAACTTGTGCATTTTTCATGTTGCTCACAATTTGAGTTTCGGATAAAGGGGTTTCTAGGGAAAAATCGGATTGACCTTTGTATCAGATCTTTTGATTCAAGATCCTTTTTGCATCGAAAATCAGGTATTCCAAGAGTGCGTCTTTCCACCAATTGCGCTTCTCATGTTGACGTTTTTCATCCCACAAGCAGTAGAGGTGTGTCCTAAGCAAAAACACCTTCTACACCGGAAAGGTAGACCTTCATAATCAAGAGGTTGTGACCAAGTTCTATTTTGCACTCTAAGATCTATGGTTGTAGGAAGATTTTTATTAGTGTCAAGTTCCACCAGGATCCGGGCATATGTAGTATGGGTGTAATTAGTGGTTTGAGAATCTATATAGAGTATAGTTCCCAAGGTGTTGCTTAATGGATGTCGACAGTCATGACTCCTTAAGGCTGGAGAGGTAAATGGGGCAAGCCCGATCCAAACAGTTTCTATGAGAATGATTACGTGAGCGGGTTAAAGGATGGGAACCAGGTTTCATGACCAAATATTTAGATTGGCAGGTCCAGAGCTTGGAAGCAATGATGTTTTTATCAGCTATTGAAGAGAAAGTCACAATGAAAATACCTTTAGCACACAGATACAAGTCTATCCTACTAGTTAAAGTTGGAGTCCAATGCTTAGAGATCCACATGTGAAGAATAGGAAGGCTGGGCCATAGTCCCCCAAATCTACAAATCAAAGCATGCTCTTTGTAGTAAATCTCAGATGAAATGACCTCTTCCCCAAATGTAATACACGGGGTAATGTCTGCAGGTTTCATGGAATATTCCTTGCCATTTAAAACGTCTTTGAAGGAGGTCCCAATAGGGCCACGACTAGCCTCTCTATCCAGTGGTGGAAAATAAGGTATTCTTATGCCGGTGTATCCCCTGCTCCAGTCCACCATGAGCAGAACCTTCCAACAAAGATTTTAGATAGCCATTGTCGGGCGTAGTGGCAGAACCCCCAGATGGAGCTTGAAGCATGAGACCATGGCTAGGTTTGTGCCGCCATTCCGAGGCGAGAGGTTTAGTCAGACAAATGGAGCTCCCTGCATTAGTATTGAAGGCAAGATCGATCCAAGACCAGGGTGAATCCTCTGCAAACGAGCTCCAAAGTCGTGTTGCCTCCATCTCCATCTCTGGCCGATGAGCTCTCTGCCGAGATCCTTACGTGAATATGCATTTTTAGGGTTTACTGATTTACGTGAAGCTAGGGCTTGGGTAGACTCCATGTTAACCCCCAATAGAGATATTAAATTGAATTCTCTTATATTAGCCACATGGTGTGACTTTTCCTAAAGCAATGATTGACATTTGCAAGATAAATGGAAAGTGTTGTATTGTTAATATGCATATATTATCAAATTAAATTTAAAACATAGTTATAAAGCAAATTAAATTTATAAAAAGACATTACAAAGATATAATAATTGTTTATTAGATTTAAATTGTTTTAAAATTAGAAAAGTGCTTTTAAAGTTAGATAAACATCTAATTAAATACAACTTAATCTATTAATATTTCTATATAATAAGAGTTACAAGTGTATAGTTTTCCTTTGAATTTATTATTAGATTTAGATCTAACAATTCATGTGTGCAGTAAAGAATCGACAAAGTGGAGGAATCATGACAAATAAACAAAATAACAAACACAAATGCAAGGAGGCGGATCTACAAGAGCAACGTGTTAGAAGATCAATTCGTAGGGAGAAACAAAAAGAAAGAGAAAGAGAAAAGAAAGAAAACATGAAGCAACAAATAAAAGAGGAATAATAAAAGAAGGTTGTAGAGGAACAAAAGATCAATGATAATTAGGCATAGGAAGACGAATAGGATATCAATGCAAAAGAGAAAGAAATTACAAAGATAAGGGCCAAGGTAAAAAAATAAAAGGACATGGGAGCAGCCACAAAATAAACTATTGGGGCAATAATGGTAACCCCTCCTGTACAAATAGAGAGTGCACAAATAAAAGAGCAAATGAAAATGATAATGCAACACATGTAGGAAGCTCTAGTTTCAAGCCACTATTGGTTGAACAACATGAAGGAGGGAGTGCATATACATTTTGGTGGGGAACACTAACAATTACATAGGATAAAAAGTGCAAAGCTTATTCTACCACCCTCTCATGTGCATACAATTGTTCCTCAACTTGCTCAACAAGTGCGCAAATGATTAAATCACAACCATTTTCATCATCATTAAAGTGGACATCAAGTAAATGCCATCGGGCAGAGACACAAATTGAGGGAGTGCATACTCTGTAAGAAAATATTGGTATGGTGGTAATGTGATTGGTACAAAAAGGCAACATTGGAGCAAACATTATGCAATCTTAAACAATAGATGAGAGGACAATTGTCTCAAGCTTCAAGCCATAAATGATCAAGTTATAAGTGAGAAAGTACAATTGCCCATTGTGGTTAGTATATTGGTGGAAAATTGGCGGAGAAAGATACTACGCATAGAGATTAGATCTGATTTTTCCAAACAAAGACAAAGGCCAAGGGCATAAACTTAATTATCCAAGAATATATCAAGCTCCTATAGATAATAATATGCCAAACAAAGTAAATTACGTTCAAATTGTTGGATTGGAATGCATAATTGTAGGAAATAAAGAACGATAATTAGGTAAACACCACTCTTCCCAAAAATTTATAGGCACAAATGAAAATTGCAACAAATAATCAAGAAGTGGAGAAACCATTGCAAACATCCCCGCATGCTCGAGACAATGTCAATGAAAGATTGTGTGAATGGGAGAGAAATACATCGTGAAATGATTTTGCATGGTACAAGTGCATAGACTAAGAGATTGTATTGAGGCACTAATACAAGAAATACAACATGATATGATTATTTAGATCCTAGTTATGTATTCCATGAAGTTATGCAAACACTAACACAACTTTAGGGATACTTCGGTAGAGTGGATGAGGCCACCACAGATTGGAATGTCTCTAAAACAAACTTAGAGTTATTTCTACCAACCTGCAAAGAATATTAAGAACACCTCAAAGTACATACTTCCTCACCTCATGCATCATAATTTTGTGAAAAAGTAAATTTTTGAGGTAAATTTCACAATTCTCTTATATATTTGTAAGCACATATAAATTCCACAACATCATAATTTTATTATAAAATATTTTTTTGATGGAAATTGCATAGTTCTCTTAGATATTTTTAAGCATGCATGTATAGGTTGAAAACCAAAAAGGACGATCGTGAGGGAGTTTCCATATATTAATAACCCGAAAGGGAATTCTATTTGGAAAGTATACTTAATTGAAAACCCGTAAGGGTGGTTAAGTAGTGTGTAGGGGATGAAAACTAGTAAATGGAATTCCATGTGTTGATTGCGAACATACAATCTAAGTGTGTCACACAAAAACTAGCATATGAGAGGTTGCAGAGTGAACACAAAAACTTGGAGACTTCACAAGCTTCTTTTTTTTCTTGGGACGAGACCACTATTTAAGTCTGGGAAAGTGTTGGAAGGGTATGACGCTTGAAAGCCAACTTGACGTAGTTTATATAATTTTGTATATTATACAATATCTGGTGTATGTGTAAAGATTGTGTAAGAAAACATAATAGATAAGCAATGCTCTTCTAGCTTAGGAAGAGAATGTGAAGATATCCTATAGCCATAAAAGAGAATATTAAGAGATTGGAAGGATAACAATCACCTTGATTATTATAAAACTATGTAAAAGCGCAATGCGTAAAAGGTTGGATTTTTATATTGAGCTTTGAATCTTAATATATTATTAGTAGTTTGGATCTTATATTGATATAATTATAATTATGTCAAGTTTATATCTCTCTCTCTAGCTCGCATGTTTTCCCTTCTATTATTTCTAAATTCTCGTAACTATTACACAATTTGAATGGTGTTTTACGTAGTTCTATCATACCCTATTTTAGGAGTTTAATATGTATTAAATATGTGAAATCTCCTAGACTACAATTATAGCATGTCCCGATGAGTGATTCAAGGACCGATACTAATAATGTTGTTGTTCTTGTAAGGGTGTTGTAGACACAAAATCTATGCACTTGGGTAGATTTCTAGGTCCTAGAGCTTACTAATATATACATGATTCCTAAGCAAGAAAATTAGTAATTGACAATGTCTTTTGGGTCTTTTTCTTTGTCTCTTATACTTTTATTGACCTTACACACCATACAAACACATGTCGATATTTGAATAATTTATTTTTTATTACCTCGACACTAGCGCCCGGTTAGGACACTAGGACTTAGGCGCTCTTGTCCCTCCAGGGGCGCCCTAACCCTTTCTTCCCCTTTCTCACTCTTTTGGGTCTCTTTTACTTCTTGGGCATCTTTTATACTTTTGGGTTGAAATTCCTAAATTGTCAATTACGAAATTCAAAAAAGGGAATCATATATATATACATAATTATAGCCCTCAAACAAGGGACTGCCGACACTAAAATTTTCCTCCGTAATTTCTATTTCATTAATGTATGTATTAGGAATAGGATGTTGTTAAGTATAATTAGTAGTAGCGTCGATGAAGATAACAGTATTTCGCCAAGATACGCGCCAATAATGTATAGTACAACAATAGTTAAAAGTACAATAGGAATGTTGTGGTAAAAAGTAAAAGTTGTCGTAAGTGGTCCAAAGAATGTTAAAATGTCAAAGTTGGGGTAAGTAGAGAAGTAGGGTCTACATGATTAGGAATTAGAAATATTATATTGGTAATAAGGACAAGGAGTGAGGTCATAAATATTTGTGTATTTTATTTGTAAAAAGTCTAAAAATGTGGAACCCATGTGAAATGATAAGGTTTATCTTATCTTAAAAGATAAGCTTACATGTACAAATAAGAGTTAAGGTATGGAATATGATTCGTCGTAGTGGATTTCTTATCCTATCTTTGAGATAAGATGGATAAGCCCGGAAGTTCTATAAATAAAGAGGCCACCCCCTCATTTAGCATAGAAGGAAGTAGTGAGAAATATTGTATGAGTAAGTGTGTAAAGGAAGCCATCGCTTAAAGGTGTGTCAAGAAGCCATTAAGAGGTGTAATTGTGAAGTTTCTCCCATAGTATTGGTGGAAGGCAAGTGAAGTCAATAACACTTCAAGTACCTCATGGGTGAGATTGTAACAATTTCATGCTAATATTATAATTTACTCGATATTTCAGATTTATCATCATTCCTTTTATCATAGTCTATGGTATTCTTGTGTTATGTTTGTTGTTGTTGTTTCAGATTACATCCACCAAACTAAAGGTTGTGCATTAGTAAATAATCATAAAGACGAGGAGTTCCCGGTGAAGAATTATCATAGTGTCGGATTGGTGATGACATTTTGGTTCCAATTGCGGGACCATTCCTCGTTGGTGGATTTTCTCGAGAGATATTCCCACTTAGTCAAAAATCAATCGAGGGTAACCTTGTTTTTACATGCATAGTAGCTTACCATGGTAAAGTCATTTTTGCCGTGAATAGTAGTTACCATGGTAAAGTCATTTTTATCGTGAATAGTATTTACCACAAAAAAGTCACTTTTACCGTGAATAGTATTTACCGCAATAACTTCACTTTTTATTGTGAATAGTGTTTACCACAGTAAAGTCAGTTTTTACCGCAGTAAATCAAGTTTTACCATAGTTTACCGTGGTCATTTCTATTTTCTATTATAGTGATTTCAATTATTTGTGCACATAAGTCTTGTTGATTGTACTTGTGGGTTGGTATTTCACTGTGGTTACTTTTGAAAATGGGGAAGATTCCTATTTTTTCAGCCCAATCTAATGAAGATGCTTCCTCTTTCATTCAAGAGTTTAAACGATCTTGTATTTGTAATGGCCTTATAAGAAGGGAACAATGGACTGAATTTTTCCTACCTTTTGGATGGTTCCACCCTTAGGTGGTTCAAACACTAGGTGATAATGTGAAAACTCATGGGATTTATTAATCGAAAGTTTTCAAGAATTTGGTGAACAACAGAGATATGCAGATCTCATGATCGATATCACAAAGCTATCCCAAGGAGAGAAGGAGAAGATAAGGGATTATCATGCTCGTGTTCTAGAGCTAAGGAGGAAGCTCGATGCCCAGATCCGGAAGGAAGGATTAGCGGATGGGTTGATGAATGGTGTGGATAATCTCCTATGTAAGCACTTCATTTTTGGGATGAAGCTAGAGATCAGACAACGAGTGAAGTATGACCGCCCCAACCTACCATTGAACAAGCAAAAAGGAGATTGCAAGAAGGCAAGAAGAAAGCATGGAAGAGGAGCCCAAAGAAATTGTTGCTAAAGTAGAGCCTACACCAGCACCTTTGGTCCATAATCCACAACCACTCTCGGTGAGCACAAATATTTCTCCTAGTACATCTACCGAGTATGAAGATCTCGCTCAAAAAGATGGGTTAGCTTAACTATTAATCTTCTTCAAGGAAAATAATTTAGTTCTCGTGGAGGAGATAGAGGTCCAAAAAGAAATATTTATGAAGTCAGATGTTATGGTTGTATATAAAAGGGTCATTATAAGTATAATTGTCCAGATAGAGCTTCTACATCCGGTAAAGGAGATAATGATAAAGGAAAAGCACCCGTGAATTCTTTTGATGTAGTAGATAAGAGCATAAATAATGAAGTAGATGTGTTTGTAATAAAAAGAAAGAAAGAAAAAGATAATCAAGATGGAAATGATCCTAAGAAGATGAAAGGAGAAACTAGTAAGAAACATAGAGAAGAAAGTTGGGTGTGCAGGATTTTCTGATTTCACAGTGGGCAAGGACCATACTCCATCTTGGAAGATCTCGTCCAAAAGGCCTCGCAAATATTACATATGGTCAACTCTTGGCTATGTCTTCTCGAGAAGAGGCGGAGCTGCGAAGTGGACTCAATGCTCGAAGAAGGAAGGAGGTCGAGGTCCCTATTTTTGGAGGAGCGAGGCGGATCCCTATGCTCCACAAGCGAGGTATTATGTAATGGTATTTCAATTCATGATGTCTTAGTTGATGGAGGTGCTGCAGCTTAATGTAATGACCGAGTCTCAGTAATGAATATGTTGGGTTTAAAATTGATCACCCTTCAACACTTATGTTAAGGTCATTAAATAAGGGAAAACTAAACCGTAAGGTGTAGTTTCAAATGTGGCAATATCTGTTATGGGTGTCAGATGTGTGGTAGACTTTAGGTGATGAAAAATGGTACTGCTCAATGTACCCAATGTTGCTGGGAAGACCATGGCTAAGGAGAGTTCATGCAAGAAACTACTGGAATGAAGGTTTCATGACACTTGGATGTGGTAGAGAGAGGGTGAAGATAAACGTGATCCCTCGACATCATAAGGCAGAACCTGTGGATTCAAGTGATGAAACTGATGATTGACATCCTCTTGATTACTCTAGTACCAATGAAGTGGACACTGAAGATGAAGAAAGTGAGGTTGATGTTTCAGTCATGGATATCCTTCCAATCACACCAACTCATGACCCCATAAAATTATCTGAAGAAGAAGTTGATGATCGTCTCCAACAAATAAAGATTGGTGATGTTGTGATGGAGAGTGAGAAGGAATCCTACCTCTAACTCTTTCAAGGTACATACACATATTCACTTTTGATTACAAGGAACTCCGTCAAGTAAGTTGGGTAGAACATTCTATTGAAATGGTAGATGGTGCTAAGCCTATAAAGCAAATGCCATATGAATGAATCCTAATTTTTCCAAGACCTGTAAAAGAAGAAATAGATAAGTTGTTTGATGCATGATTCATATTTGCGTGGAGAATTTAGAATGGGTTTCTCCCATTGTGATCTCAATAAAAAGAATGGGAAGCTACGCATTTGTGTTGATTACAGAAGCTCAATAAGGCAACAAAGAAGGATCATTACCCTCTTCCATTCTCATATCAGATCTTGGACGAAGTAGTTGGCCAGAGTGTTATATAGTTTTGCCGATGGATATATGGATACAACCAAGTCCGTATAATGGAGAAAGATCACCAAGACCACGCTCACCACTCCTTGGGGAACGTTTGCTTATAGAGTTATGCCTTTTGGGTGTGTAATGCTCCAAAGAACATTCCAACGTTTGATGAATAGGTGTTCGAACCCTACATCGGGAACTTCATAGAGTATTTTCGGATGATTTTTGCATCTATGGGAGCAAGATGGACCACCGCACTAGATGGAGATAACATTTCAAAGGTTAGATGAAGCACAAGCCTCACTAAACCCTACAAAGTGTGTCTTTGGATGTTCTAAAGGCGTTTTGTTAGGGCATGTCAGATCCAGAGATGGTATTGTACGATCCCGATAAAGTTTCAAAATCAAAGATTTACCATTTCCTATGAATAGAAGTAAGTTGAGATCATTTTTAGGCCATGTGGGTTACTATAGAAGGTTCATCAAGAATTTCTCAAAGATCGCATACCCACTAACCTAGTTCTCAAGAAGGATGTTACTTATGAACCAGAAATAAGGCGCATGAAGCTTTTGGACAATCAAGGAAGCCCCGGTGTCTTCACTATTTTAAAGAATCCAGATTGAGCAAGCCATTCATTGTGTACATCGATGCCTTAGATGCAAAGACTAGGAAGTACTTTGAGCCAAAAGGATGAAAATGGGAATGAACATCCAATTTACTTTGGGAGCGCATAAATGAGCAAAGGCTTGAGGTAAATTATATCAGAATCAAAAAGAGGCTCTAGCTATCATTTTTGTCAGTAAAGAAGTTTAGAAATTACTTGCTAGGCAGAAATTTATAGTCAGAATGATCATCGTGCTCTAAAATATATTGTCAATAAGCCTAACCCATCGTGGAGGATAACAAGATGGATAATTTTGCTACAAGAATTTGAATTTGATATTAGATAGGCCAGAAAGAAGCATGTCAATGCAGATGCACTCTCTCGAGCCTATGATGGTTTAGGATCATCTTGTGATGATGATGATTTCCCGATGCAACATTGTTATCCTCGACACAATCCCTAGTGAATACATAGATATTTGGAATTATCTCGAATGAATTCAAGTTTCCCGATGGTGCCAATGCAAAGACTAAGAGAAAGATTACTCAAGCCGGCCATCCATATTCTATTCGTATGGAGTATTATTTGAATAGGACTCGATGGACAAGATAAAGGGGATGGACGTGATCAAGGGAAGGAACTGCTAGAAGAATTCCACAATGGTACATGTGGAGGGCACTTCTCCTGACAACTTACAAAGAAGAAGGATCTTGGATGCGCGTTATCACCGCCCACTCTTTTTAAAGATTGTTATAATTATTGTAAGACATGTGATATTTGTCAAACACATGGTAACCGTAAGACTTCATCACTCCATTATGCCCTATTCTTCCACTTGGTCCTTTGAAAAGTGGGGAATAGACATCAGTAGGTCCACTTCCAACTACCTCACGCCAAAATAAGTATATCAGAGTTGCCACATGCATTATTTAACCAAGTGGGTCAAGCTTAAGCCATTCAAAACAACTTCCATGGATGAAGTGGCAAGGTTCATATATGAACGCATTGTCACCAGATTTGGTTGTCCATTAGAAATCAGAACAGATCAAGGAAGCCACTTCATTAATGAGGTGGTAGAAGCCCTAGTCAATAAGTTTTCTATTAAGCATAGAAGGCAACAACATACAAGCCAAGCACAAATGGACAAGGAACGAACAAATTTTGTGTTGTGTCAAATTCTAGCAAAAGATGCGAAAGCCTTGCAGTACATAAATGGGATAAGAGGATTCATGCAACATTGTGGGCATATAGGGCAACATCAAAGTCAGCAACATGATACTCCCCATTTCAGTTGGCTTATGGCATTGATCCAGTTCTTCCTATTGAGTTTGATATTCCCACGGTCAGAGTAATGGAAAATGAAAGAATGGATGAAAGTGATTCAGTAAAAGAAAGGTTGGTACATCTTCATTTGCTAGAGGAAATGAGGGAAATAGCTAAGGATACAAGCTATAAGAAGAAAATGAAGCAGAAGGAATACTTTGATCAAAAGATCCGGTGGTCTCCATTTCATGTGAATGACTTGGTTCTAGTATATGATTCCAGATACAAAAAAAGAAGACAGAGAAAATTTCTTCCAAAATGGATGGGGCCCTACAAAATAAAGAATTGTGGCATGAAAATGGTACGCACTGACCGGAGGAATTGGATGGCACTCCCATTACGAAATGGGTCAAACCATGACAAGTCAAGATTTTTCAAGCACCGTAATAGTCTACTCCGAGGATGGAGTAGAAGCTAGGAAGGGGGAAGATGTCGACACTAAAATTTTCCTCCGTAATTTCTATTTCATTAATGTATGTATTAGGAATAGGATGTTGTTAAGTATAATTAGTAGTAGCATCCGATAGAAGATAACGGCGCTGCCAGTACGACGCCGCCAATAATGTATAGTATGGAAATAGTCAAAAGTACAATAGGAATGTTGTGGTAAAAAGTAAATAGTTGTCGTAAGTGGTCCAGTAATGTTAAAATGTCAAAGTTGGGGTAAGTAGAGAAGTAGGGTCTACATGATTAGGAATTAGAAATATTATATTGGTAATAAGGACAAGGAGTGAGGTCATAAATATTTTGTGTATTTTATTTGTAAAAAGTCTAAAAATGTGGAACCCATGTGAAATGATAAGGTTTATCTTATCTTAAAAGATAAGCTTACATGTACAGATAAGAGTTAAGGTATGGAATATGATTCGTCAGAGTGGATTTCTTATCCTATCTTAGAGATAAGATGGATAAGCCTGGAAGTTCTATAAATAAAGAGGCCACCCCCCTCATTTAGCATAGAAGGAAGTAGTGAGAAATATTGTATGAGTAAGTGTGTAAAGGAAGCCATAGTTTAAAGGTGTGTTGAAGAAGCCATTAAGAGGTGTAATTGTGAAGTTTCTCCCATAGTATTGGTGGAAGGCAAGTGAAGTCAATAACACTAAGTACCTCATGGGTGAGATTGTAACAATTTCATGCTAATATTATAATTTACTCGATATTTCAGATTTATCATCATTCCTTTTATCATAGTCTATGGTATTCTTGTGTTATGTTTGTTGTTGTGTTTCCAGATTACATCCACCAAACTAAAAAATGTGCATTAGTAAATAATCATAAGACGAGGAGTGCACACTCATTCAAGATAAAAAGGTGCATTACTTTGCATATACAACATAGGAGGGGAAGTGTATTTTATTCCATTACACACATTCTATACATCATCCGCTACATTATAGATCTAACTAATTATCACTTGTCGAGCAACTTGCACAAGGGAATCCCAAAGGCATCATTACACTCAAATTACATTCACACGTAACTACATGGAGTATGAGATATAGTGCAACATTTGGTCCTAAGTTAACTCTTCAGAGGGTGACCATGAGTGGTCATTCTAACTCCAAATTCTACATATTTCTTATTAGATTTGATGTGGTTTGTGGACATGTGTAGGTAGATAACTTATTTTACAGGTTATATGTACATTTAATGATCAAGGAGTGAAATCGAGTGACAAATATGGATTTGCACGTGAAGCTCCTCCTACACAAAAGAGACCAGATCTTGATCATTCACACAAACACTTGTGCTCATAATGGACACTAGTGCCCAGTGCTCCTGTATTTTCATAGGCACTCTGTATACCAAGAAAGAACACATTTCTAGGTATTATAACCTCCAATCAACATCGAAGGCATTGTTCACATTCTGTTCTAACTATTCACCTACCCAGATCACTTCATGTTTGCTTGGAAATCAACTAAGTCCCTCTATATCTCCTTCTTGCTTAGGGTTTCACAATCAATTGTGGACAAAGCTATTAACTATCCAACATCTTTTATTACATACCCGGAGCTTTCTAATTATTATGATCGTGCCATTCTTCCCATCACATTTGAGTCTTTTACCACCTTTACACCATTCCTGGTTACCTTTGAAATCATCATATTAAATGTGATATGTTCTTAGGTTTTCCTTGAATCCATGCCACCCAAGCCATCCCTTCCATGTGTAGACACAAAATCACGCACTTTGGGTAATTATCTAGTCCCGATCGTATAATACTATTCATATGATTCCTAAGTAAGAAAAGTACTAATTAACCCATATCTTTGGCCACCTTTCTTTGTTTTCTATTCCCGCTTTCAATTTTTCACACTTACTTTAATCTATCTTTTTACTCTTCAACATTTGTCATCCGGACACTAATTCCCCGC
Organism: Taxus wallichiana var. yunnanensis; assembly: GCA_018340775.1. Classification (NCBI taxonomy): domain Eukaryota; kingdom Viridiplantae; phylum Streptophyta; class Pinopsida; order Cupressales; family Taxaceae; genus Taxus; species Taxus wallichiana. Next base: position 858,934,866 of record CM031237.1, read on the forward strand.
CAGGGATACCAATGTCAAGAGTTCCCTCATCCCCTCTAGGTGCCCTTGTCCTCTTTGTACTTTACTCACATTTTTGGGTCCTTTCTATCTATTTGAGCATCTTATATTTTTGGTAGTTGTCCTTTTCAAGTTTAATTATGAAAGTAAAGCAAAGAAATCATATAAATATAAAGTTATGTGATCATAATAAAGGACCAAGGACTAAGCAATATCTATCACCATCTAAGGTTGCATCCAACAAGGCATCCTCCACTATAATTAGATTCATCTTGTCCAAAAGGTCGTAATTATGATAAAAACTCCCATCATGACTTTCATAAATGCATGGGCATTCCACATATCATTGTTTTAAGCTTCATACTCTCATTCAAGATTTAATCGACAATGGTAAAATTGAGCTTCCAAAACCCTCGGCTTCTACCCCCTACCCAATGAAAATCATAAGCTCAAAATAATTAAAAATCCTCGCCAAAACATGACAAGAAAGTGGCTAAATCTTCGGCTAATCATGTGTATTATGTAGTGTCTCTTCCCCGCATAGTAAGGGGCTCTTGATTTCTTGGTTCTAATATAGAGATGTCTCCTCCGATCATTTATTTCTCCGAGCATGATTATCATGCAAAAGAAAGCATTATCTTATAATCACTTACACATTAGTGCCTCTATCGGGTTTATCCTTGTTAATAATACCAAGTTGATCCGTTGTGGCCCATTAGTACATGTTTTATTCGCTTCTTGTTTCTATTAATATCCACTTTTGCAAATTTTATATCCGATGAAAAATTCCTATGGCATCATCAAGCTTCACGTTATATTTAGTCCTCTCACTATCGCATACCCTTCTTTGTCGAAAAACAATAAATGGGTGTGACATGCTCCATCCAAATGGGCCTCAATTGGATCTGCGCAGTCGAAGTCTATAGTATCCATAAATCATTTGCATCTCAAATTCATTCACAAAAATCAAGTCACTTCTATCAACAGGGTACCTCCATTTACTCCATGGTCACCATCTCCTCCAATGATTGCCACTACATCACCTAGTCCATCTAGTACCCCACATCTCATCGAACCTAAAGCACCATATTATCCTCACTTTCCTATTTACATATGACCTCCATGTTCCTATTGCTCTTCTATTCCATTAAATTAATCTAGGTCCATCGCTAGGACAACTTCTACATCTAGATGCACTTCGCCACCTCGTTTCATTCCACGTAGGTGTCCATCACCACCGCCCCATCTTCACATAGGTCTCCATCCTCTATACATCATTTATTTACATCAAGGTGCTCATAATATACTCATACATTGCATGCATATATACTTGTTTCACTGCACAACATCTATCTCATATACCACCACTCTTAGAGCATGGTCACAAACCTTTATCACCACCAACATCGGGTAGAGGACCTTCATCCTTTACTTTTATTGGATAACTCATTCATCAACACACACTTAGGGGGCATTATTCTAGATCCAACTAATATCACTACACACACGTCTCACATTCACCTTATTACACATCCAAATTCTTGCATATACATCTTTACACAAGCTAATACAATCTATCATTTACCCTATACGCACTCTTGTGCTATGGTTCACACTTGATTTGTTGCGGGCATATTATACACATGAACCTCACACAATACATGTTATACATATCACATACTTAGAAAATCCTCTAATCACCACATCTACTACACATATTATGCATCTTACTCATCTACTTATACATGCTACACTCACTACCCGATGACGCACTCTAGTCCCACGGTCCATACTCGACTGCTAAGGGTCTATATCTCAAATGGACCTCACTTCCCACTCACATCATTCAATCTATTTTCCATGCGACATTCTTAGCTAGTACTTTATTCACTCATCTCGTGATATACACTTTATGCTACATCATCACATTTTCTAGCATTCCATCCATACATTTTGTGATATACGCTTTGTGCTACATCATCACATTTTTTTATCATCTAAGTCGTCATATACACCTTGTGCTACATCATCACGTGTACTAGAATCTTACTCATCCATCTAGTGATATACACTTTAGGATAAATCATCACACATTCAAAATCATCATCCCTATGTCGCATTCAATATCATCACTTCATTCATCACCTCTTTTCACATACAACACATCACTCAAACCATTTCCCGATGACATATTCTCGTTTATGGTTCATTATTGAATACTAAGGGGCATAAATAAATGAACCTCATTGCATACATACACATCCACTCAGAGGGGCACATTTCCCTATCATCCACTTTGCATTCCATTCCGCCTCATTCACATCATACTACATATTTTGGTTGCATTTACTCTTGCTTACTTATGCTTTCACATGTTCATCTTATTACACATACTAGATAGATATCTTATATGTCATTATCTTTATCATACACACATGTGCATTCACTTACCTTTCTAGTTATGATCACAGATTCTACAAATCTATACATGCAACATGGATGCTTGGTGCAATACCTATTACTAGTCTCAAAGTGGCTCCTGGGGATCCAATTTTACACACCACATGTGCTATTGTTTCATAGAACATTAATTTCTCAGCTTATACATGTTTTGACATAATTTTTATCTTTCTAACATGCTAACGAGTGCTTCATGTGCAACATTTGTTTTACATGGCTCTTTGCTTCCATGGTTATCTGTTACATTGTTTGTTCACTATTTGATTTTGCTTGTCATTATTTGTGGGATTTTCCCTATGTCTTGTTTATTCTATGATTGCTTGTGGCCACTATGGCCTTGATTGTCTTGCGACATTGTGAGTGATGTCCCATGTTTACAACCCACTTTTTATAGTCTACATTGTCTTCTTATGCATGTTTACATTATCTTCTTGCATCTTGACTTATACATTTTTCGCTTAGATTACATTTCATCTTTTACATGGATGTTTGTATTTGATTTTACTAACTCTTTTTTCCTATCCACTTGTTTTCATGTGCCTTGGTTTCTACTAAGCACATTCCCTTCCCCCTATAGGGCACAATTTCAAGATCACAACATGGTTGGTCCTACTTTGGGCCGCATACTCCTTCAAATGACGTCACATGCACCCCAAATGAGGGTGGGGCATAATTTGGGTGAATTAGTCACCCCATACAATGTTATACACAACATGGTATCGATACAACACAATTTTCAGTTTCAGATAGGGCTCAGAATTAGACTTGGGTCCTAGCACAACAACCTTTCCTAGATGCCTAAGACTCCAGGGACAATACAATGACCTTTCTTGGATTACTTGAGACCAAGGGGTAGTTACACAATGATTGGTAGTTCAACACAATCTACAGAACTCCATACACAATGGATTTTACAAGGTAAACATCACAAAGTCCTTAGCACATACACACCATCTACAATGGTGTTTTACATAGGGAAGTAGTTAAAGGTTCATGGATGACACTGCAGACATATTCTCCTTACACTTCTTCCATTTCACTAGTGTGAGATCGTTAGAAAAACTCGCACATCCACATCATCTACATGATCCTTCTTTACATTGTTTCCTCATCACAAATTAGGTGCACATGTTCCTTTTTCACATTTCTAGAATTTTTACATACTTTCCTTACACAAAATTTTACATATTTTGATCATATACATGTGTATTTGACTACTTGTTGGCTTCTCTTTTACAGTCCATTCGTATGGGAAGGGAAGTCACAACAGTCAATCAAAATCAACAACAAGTACATCATGACATCTACACATGTGTTTCCGCCCTAGGTTCATTTTCATCATCTTTTTACACTTCCTCATCCTTAGCATCCACGCTTCACATTTTATTATTCCACGCTTTGTCTAGTCCCTCGACACGCCTTCATCATCGATCTACATGGTTTATCATGTATGCATCTATTACTTTATGTTACCAATATTTTCGCTCACCAACATAAAGTGGGGGAAAATGTAGACACACAATCACGCACTTTAGGTAATTATCTAGTCCTAATCACATATTACTATTCATATGATTCCTAAGTAAGAAAATTACTAATTAACCCATGTCTTTGGCCACCTTTCTTTGCTTTCTATTGCTACTTTCAGTCTTACACCCTTACTTGCTTAGTCTATCTTTTTACTCTTCGACATTTGTCATCCTAGACACTAGCGCCCATCCAAGATGCGGTAAACACTAAGTCCTCATCCCCCTCAGGTGCCCATGTCCTATTTATACTTTACTCACACTTTTTGGGTCCTTTCTAGTCATTTAAGCATCTTATATTTTTGGTATTCAACATTTTTGGGGTTAATTATGAAATTCAAGTAAAGGAATCATATAAATATAAATTTATGTGATCATAATAAAGGACCAAACACTAAGCACTATCTATCACCACCTAAGGTTGCATCCATCAAGGCATCTAAGATCTCCATTGCATCTATCTAGCTCCATCACAAGGGAAAAAGTGTTTTTTTTCGCATCACACTTCATAGGAGGAAGTTCATTCTATTCCATGCACACATTTATTACATTCTACATCTAGCTACTTGCTCGCTATTCCAAGTGTGACATGCACAAGAGCAACCTAGGGCACAATTCTGCACACACACATAGAACTACATTGGGTATGAGATGTAGTGCAATGCTCAGTTGTAAGTCCATCATTGTGGCAGCTCAAGACAGCCGACCCCTTATTTTACATCTTTATTTTTAGTATTTGATGTCTATGTGAAGGTTTTCCAGTGTAGTCACAAAATCATGCACTTTAGGCATTATTTAGCCCGGTCTCAAACTAATGTTTAGAAGGTTGTTAAGTGAAGAAATTACTAATTAATCCCACCTTTTGGCCATCTTATTTTACCTTTTATTTCTTCATTCCCACATATTTTCATATACATGCCCAACTATTCTCATTATTATCCCTTTATTTTAGCCTAAAATGGGACGCTCAGTCTATATTAGGGGCGCGCCTGGTCCCACCTAGGTGCCCGATCCTTGTTTTATTTTCTTGCCTCTTTTTGGGCTCTTTCTAGCCATTTTTCATACATTCATATTATCTAAGTGTTATTGTTTCATTTTGTATGTAACATCTTACATTTACTTGATCATACACGCTTTGACATATTGGTTATTGCTCTAACATGCTAACGGGTGTTCCATGTGCAACACTTGTTTTGTAGGATTATCATGTTTCCATGACTACTTGTTTATTTGTCTATACTTGTCTTCCATAGTTTTCCATTATATGTGGTTTTTTTCTATGTTTGTGTGCACACTTGTTTGTTGTTTGCGGCCATGATGGCCTTGCATGTCTTGCGACATCGTGAGTGATGTCCCATGTTTGCAACCCGCTTTGTGTGGTCTACTTATTTTCTTGCGTGTTTACACTACTTTGTTTGGTAGTTACTACATTGTTTGCATATTTTACACTTGTCTTATTACATGCATGTGTTTTCGGACTAATACTTGTTTTGCTAGCCATACCCTTTTGTGTGCACCTTGGTTTCTACCAAGCGCTTTCCCTTTCCCCTACAGGGTAGAGTTCTACAGTCGAGTGTAGTAGGTCCTCTTTTGGGGTCGCATTCTCCTTTTAGTGACATCACATGTGCCCCCAAAGAGGGGCATCATTGAGGGTTTTACATACTAACACAATGTATTTACACTAGTTCAGTATAGTGCACTTTCCGCCCTTGGCATTGTGGGTTTACATACAACGAGTGAGTTCAGACCAGTCTACGAACTCCATACACAACGGATTTTACAAGACATGGTGTCCTTAGCATTTATGGGAAGTAGTTACAGGCTTAGGGTTACAGTGGGTGTGCCTCTCTACACTACTTCGGCCAGTTGGCGTCGGATCACCCAAAAACTAGGACAATACAAAGATCTCTTCACACACATTTAAGCAAAAACATTTAGATCTTAGAGGAAAAAAATTATTTCCTCCATACGCTTCTTTAGCTAGGGTGGTGAGATTGCCCAATAAAATCACGACAAAGATAGTATATACTTCTACACTCTTTTCTTGACATGGATTAGGTGCACATGTTCCATTTACACTTTGTTTTTGAGTATTTTACACTTGCGTATTTTACATAGCGTATTTGACATTTACATACATACATATTTGACTACTTGATCATTTTCTCCTTATAGGTCCATCCGTACGAGAAAAAAGTAATCAAATTGGGGGCAACAACAATGATGACAACGCACGATGGCGATAGTCAGCAACGATGACACACCATGACAACACTTGCCTTTACTAACCATGTAGGTACATTACACACCACAATAGCTACACATGCATTCTGCCCTAGGTTCACTCTCATCACATTTTTATGCACATTTTTCATCTTTAGAATCCACGCTCCTCCACTTTTTCTTTTTTCATTCCACGCTTGAGTCTTGTCCATCGGCACATCTCTAATACACTCTACATGGATATCGACATGTATCTCTATCTAATTTATGTTACAAAGAGTTCCACTCACCAACATAAATTGGGGAAAAATGTAGTCACAAAATCATGCACTTTAGGCATTATATAGCCCATTCTCATACTACTATTTAGAAGGTTCTTAAGTGAAGAAAGTACTAATTACTCCCACCTTTTGGCCATCTTATTTTACCTTCTTATTTCATCATTCCCACGGAGTTTCATATACATACCTAGCTATTTGTTCAATGTCCCTGTCATTTAAGCCTAAAATGGGGTGCTTAGGCCTATACTAGGGTGCTCGGTCCCACATAGGGCACCCCAATCCTTATTTTACTTTCCCACCTCTTTTTGGGCTCTTTCTAACTGTTTTTCATACTTATATTTTCCTAATCGGCCATGTCATGATTAATTACAAAATTAGAACAAGAGAACCCTATAAATATAAAGTTATGAGACAATTATGAGGGTCCTAAGGTCACTTACTACTACCATTCCATCTAGAGTTTTATACATTGCATCATTTTCATCCACACAGTTCCATGTGTTTCACTCCGATTCTTAGATGTTTCTTTGAAATATGTGAAACAAATAGTGTAACTTCAGGCGTAGGAGGAATACTGTTTAAACGCTGGTTGATTGGTTGTCATTGTGCGTGTATGAATTCTTGATCCACAACTGATTGTGAGAGCTTCCCTTTGGCTAGGAGGAACTACCTATAATGGAAAGCAAGACCACCAGAAAGAGTTAAATAATATGTGTAGTGAGCTACCTAAGCGTGTTTTAGATCCAGGAAGTGTGGTACTTCCTAGATGGTCATCGAGGTCCATTGTTCAAAACAATTTAATGACGAGGTAATAAAGTAAATCCTATCGTAATTAAAATGATTTGGGTATCTCATCCAAAATACAATAAGAAAGATCTAATCTAATAGGCTAAGTTAAAATAAGATCTGAAAGTCAAGTGAAAACTTAGGTTACCGGGTCTCGTAGGTCAGACAGAGGTCTCAGCAAGTCATAGGTGAATATGGGTGATGTGGAAATATGTGGATAGGTCACTATTCTGGGTTGTATGGGTAAATACAGAGACCGATGCCAGTTAAGGGTGACCGACGACGTTAGGTAATCGGTGGTGCATTCTTATGGAAAACTAGGAATGCCACAAAATGAGTTTTGGGTCTCCTTTGTGATGTGCAAAGGACTCGGATTTGGTTGGAATGAGGTATTAGGCTATTTGGGTGGGGTTTGGGTGAGGTTTTAATGGGTATGTGGAGGGGTGAGTATGAATAGAGGTCAAATGGGTGGCTAAGGAAACAAAGGATGAAAATATAACGATAAAACCAATGAACCAAAGAGGTAAACTGTTCCACTTAATTGAAATCGGGTCCGGGTGTCACGTGAAAGAGGGTTTAAAACCCAAGCGAGGATCATGAGGATGACGTGCACATCAACATACGTGTAAATGACATCATAAAGAGATCTCGGAGGAGCGAACATCAACCGAATGTGCATGCAAAGATTTGAAACACGGGCATAACTTGGTTAAGCCATAAAACTCTCCTCTATCTCATAGATCAAAAGGGGTGTACATATAGGAGGTGTTGAGTAACCCCAATGTTGCAATCATGACAACTCGAGTAGAGAGGGGAGTTACATTCCCATAATAGAAGTGTAACTCCCAATGACGCATATGACCTGCCACAATCGACGTCTTTGACGACCGACGTGTAAGAGAATCTCATAATGACCCCTAAATGACACATGGACCTACGATCTCACCTAAGTGAGATGACTCACCTAATGATGTGGAAAATAACACACACCAACACCCCCCCTTCATCGTAACTTAGGATGAGGTGGCAAGTCAGAAACAAGAAATGGGTCCTGGCACAAAGCCTGATGAGGTACCCATGCACAAGAAAAAGGTCCCAAGCAGTGAAGGAAAACCCAGTGGGAAAAACATCCACCACAAGAGAACAAAACACTCTCTAATCTAAGAAAGATGCCAAATATGGGTCCCAGCTCTAGATGAGCCTGAAAAGGTACCCATGTACAAAGAGGCAATCTCTCGGAAAGAAGAAGAAGAGAGAAGAAGAGGGAGATGAGAGGAATGCAGAAGATGCCATGGATGGATCTGAAATTTGCAGTCTAAGAAGTCTCCTAGAAGAATTTTGATGATGAGATCCTCTGCCTCTGGACTGAAGAAGAGCCACCTGCAACGAACTATGTGCCTGCCCTTAGGAAGGACAGAAATGACGTGTTGGAAAGTCGCCCACTCCCACAAAGGAAATGAAGGCAACAACACAAAGAACTCGAGTCCGGTGCACAAAGGTGTGACATAGGTCTAGCGAGTGAGTGCCAAGGAACCGAAGGTAATGCCACATGCGTAGAACTGTCAGAGTGAAAAAGAGGAACACCCACAGAAAGGATGTCCAAGTGATGTGAAGGGAACAAAACATCCTCCACAACATAAAAGGGATCCACAGTTGAGGGTGGATCAATGAAGGCCTCTAGAAATGTGGAAGTGACATGATTCCCGAAGGGGCACTCCTAACAACAGAGATGATGAACTCCTCTGAAACACCTGTAGATGGATGAGGGACCTGTAGTGCATCACAAGTAGACTCTGTGAAAAGATGACTAAGGTTAGGTAGATACTCGTCCCAATGAGGGGGCTCAACAAATAGAAGAGCGATGTCAGATAGGTATGAGTCATCCAATGAAGGTAGAGGAGTGAAGTGGGCCTCGCACACTGGAAGTGGAAAGGAGGTGGGTGTGATGACTGTATGAGATTGAGTATGAGACTACTCGATATCTGATGAGATGGGGGGTGAAAACAATGTCTGGAATAGTGAGAGAAAGAGGAGAGAAGACCTCTATAATGCTCTGACATCGTAACCGGGTGCACAATCCTTGTCATCGAAGTAAAACCAAGTGAGCTGTGTTAGTGGAACTGTCATCACACAAAGAAGAGGAGACAACTAAATCAAAAGCAGCAATAGTGGTGACAATATGTGAAGGGTCTCCATAGAGGGACTGAAGAATGCTCCAGACATGGTGAGGTGGATCTGAGTGTGCCATGTGAAACCAGAGATATCTGGAGACATGCATCATCATGTGACCAAATATGTGGTTGTAAGTGTCGAGGAAGTCCTCTAGATGATGATGATCAATGGGTGCAGGAACTGGCCCAAGCAAGAAGGGTAAAAGACCCTCATGGGTGAAGTAACGTTCCATGGAAGCATGCCAAGCTGAATAGTCCCCTCTCTCGGTGAGAAGTGGCGGAGGATGTAAAGCGATCCTACGATGCTCAAGTCTGGAAAGAGCACTCTCTATGATGTAAAATGCAAGATGCACAAAAGCAAGACGTCGGACTCGGCGATAATGCATCTGCATGTGAAAGCCCAAGAGTGCTAGTCAACCCCCTAGAATGTGGCACTTTATAAAGTAGTGCATTTATAAAACTAACAATTCCATCACGTAATGTGTGAAAAATCATGCAATTTGACTAAAGAAGCGCTAAAAAAGGAGCTGCGAATCAAAAGTTATGGCATTAAAATGATTCTCAGCAATCGATGGAAAATGCCAATCAACTGCCGCAAACGCATTAAAAAGTGCTTGAAATGAGTGCAAAGGGTATCACGTGGGTACTCGTTGGAAATAACATGTAATTTTAAGTAGGGTTTGTTTTTTTGCGAGGATTAGCCTCCTACCAACCCTGGACCTCACCCTCCGTCTTCGACACTCGAAGGAAGGATGAGTAATACAAGCCAAAATAGCCTTAAAAATTAATTACAATGCCGTGATAAATAATGAATGTTTTTTTTACCTAAAAACATTAAAAAGAGGATGGAAAGGAGGCGGGCCCATTTGCGGGAGCAAAGCCAAGAGGTGGAAGTCATGTTGGAGCGGAGTTAGACCGAAGATACCAAACCACCAAAAATCCAAAAATGGCTAAACACGTGTGGAGCGAGTAGACCAAAGGTGCAGGTTGGTGACCACGTGGTGGAAGATCCTAGGTGAGGGAGATGAAACCGCCCACTTTGTAGGAAATGAGACCAAGAGGTAGAATCTAACGCGGGAGGTGGAGCTCGAGTTGAACGTGTTCATTTCAGAATGAGCTACCAGTGCAGAGCTCAAGCGTGGTGGAAACGGATCTCGGAGATGTGTGTTGAAGAGAGTAGAGAGTTGATTAATGTAAAACAACTACATGTTGAAGGGGCTGGGAATATGAGCCAAGGTTGATGCAGGTCACAGAGATAAGATGGAACCCCGAACCAAGGAAAACGCACCTATGAGTGCAGCCCAATTTAGCAGCAGCAAAGGAACAAATGCATTCCTTTCAGTTTTATGCCACGGTCTTCTTCTGTCTAGTGATGTTGCTTCTTGATCCAACTGAGACTGGGAGAGAATGGAGTTCTATTGGTATCAACTACAGCCACATGGGGAACAACCTTCCATCGCCTGCTGAATCCATCTCACTTATGAAATCTCTGAAGGTAGGCAGAGTAAAATTGTATGACAATGACCCGGAAGTACTTACTGCATTAGCAAGCACTGGCCTCTCTGTAGTGATAACTGTGAAGAATGAAGAGATGCCAAGCATGCCGCCAGAGAGCAATGAAGCCAATGCAAGGAAGCAAGCAGAGTGTAAAATCCGAAAATCCTAGTGAAAGCACATCCAAGCAGGAGTAACCAACTCTCAAAACCTCAAAACCTCAAGACAAAAACACTCGAACCCAGATCTAAGCCCTTAAACAACACCCAAAAACTGCAAATCACCTTTGAAGACCGCATGCAAAATCCGTAAAACCACGAACACTCCAAAAACACCCATGAACACATGAACAATCTGTAAAGGAGGTATGAAACCTAGAATCAATGCAATAAACACATGAACGGAATATCCATTACGACACACGCAATGAAATCTGAATATCACATGGAAGCCAGAAAATGCATGAGCAATTCCGAGGAGTGCACGGATCCACAAGATCCACTCTGATACCATGAAAGAGGGTTTAAAACCCACAAGCGAGGATCACGAGGGATGATGTGCACATCAATGGACGTGCGAATGATAGCATGAAGAGATCTCGAGAGGAGCGAGCATTAACCGAATGTGCATGCAAAGATTTGAAACACGGGAGTAACTTGGTTAAGCCATAAAACTCTCCTCTATCTTATATATTAAATGGGGTGTACATATAGGAGGTGCTTGAGTAACCCCGATGCTGCAATCATGACAACTCAGTAGAGAGGGGAGTTACATTCTCATAATAGAAGTGTAACTCCCAATGACGCATATGATGCAATCGACGCACTAACGTGTTGACGCACTAATGTGCTAACATGCACCGATGCGTAAGAGAATCTCATAATGACCCCTAAATGACACATGGACATACGATCTCACCTAAATGAGATGACTCACCTAATGATGTGGAAAATAACACACACCAATAGTCTCGTGAGTGATGAATGAAGGTAATCTTGGAAAGGGGTTGAATGTCTTTGAGGATCACCAAACATTGGTAAGCTCCTGCATGGGCTGTATGTGCATTTTCTTTTGCTTGGTTGAATCAAATCTATGCTTTGGGTGAATTCTCGGATGATTCTTTGGATGCTTGTGTAAGAGGAAATGCTTGATCTCCTTCCTTGCATGTGTGTTCTCACTGAAATTCATTCTCAGAAGATGTAATATCTCTCAGGAATGTTCCCAATGTTTTCCAACCTCCAAAATAAGGTTGTTTTGGGGATTAAAAGGTGATCTGATGGTAGCTTAACCGGCGTCGGTCAAGGGGATTTCCTAGGTTTACTAAACTAGGCAGATCCCCTTGATTTTTGGGATCTCGTGTCGTTCACCCACGGATTAGAACTGGAAGCTTCTTGTAAGCATGTGGGAATGTGGTTAGAGGGAATGTAGGCATTGATTTTTAGGGTTTGGGTAAGTCTTAGTTAGTTATGGAAACTTACTAAGAATAGGTCTTAGGGTGAGTTAGCTTGATGAGGTGTCTAGGTGAGATGTATGTGGACATTATCCCTAATTAAGATATTTAAATAATAAATATGGTGAGGATAATGAATTAATTTAATTTAATTAATTAAATTAATATTAGTGGAGTGAAGGGGCCATGGCTAGGTTAATGTGATGAAGGGTGTTTATTTGTTGAGGGACCAAAGGGGAGTGTGACCTAATTTACATGTATGATGAAGATTGGCATGTTGTTGAATTTTACACAATGTTTGCCATAGTTGCAAAAATCATAGTTGAGGGTCAACCAAGTAATAGCCTAGGTGAAGAATACACTTAGCAACAACAAGGCCACCTAAGTGACCTCCACATATGCCATCATGAACTTCCTTAATGGTATAAGGAATTTTAGAACTCGTGAGGCATCGTAAGAGAATACCATCAAAGCCACGCTTATAGAGGAGGCCCCCCATGATGACGTAACGAGAGACATTTTTAAGGAAGGTGTGTTGTATGCATTACAGGTGAGATCGGGAGGTAAGATGAGAGAGAAAGATAGTGGAGTAATTGTTTGTACCAAAGGTCACTCGGGTCCGAGGTAGTAGTTTCGATAGAGTAAACTTCACGTAGTAAATAAGAAGGTGATTGGAGTCATTGTATGGTGACAAATATTTTAGAATCGGTGGGTGAATCGGGTATTTGGGAAGCCAAGTAGGCCATGGTATCTACGCAAATTTGTTGGTTGAACATGGGATGGTTTGAAGGGTGTAACGATCAAAGGTGATCAAAATTATGTCTACATGATGTTTACGAAATTGGTATATACCATTGACTTGGTTTACGACCAACCGAGAATCACCAAAGATGTTGATTGATTTGACATCTAGGGCATAGGTAACTTGAAGACCTAATACGAGTGCTTCGTATTCGGCAATATTATTTGTATACAATTAAAATATAGTTTGAAAGACAAAGGCATGGGTTCACCATCAAGAGGAATGAGGATAATGCCAGCCCCACCCCTACGCTGACACTTGGAACCATCAAAGAAGAGTGTCATCGGTAAGCGGGATCGTCGAGAGAGGGTAGCAATTGACTCATCACGGAAAGTCAAAATTAGAGGGTTGATCCACAGGGAAATAGGTGCGTCTCGCCAATTGGTTGGCGATTGCTTGGCCCTTGATGGAATTTTGATGAATGAATTCGAGGTCTAGGTCAGCTAAAAGTATAAGCCGAGTGTGTAACACGCTGATTTTGATAAGGTTTGGCATACATGAAGGGTAAGGGGTTGGTGTTGGTCACAACATAGGTTTTGTGGTTGAGTAGATAATGGTGGATTTTTGTGGCAACAAAAACTAAGGCTAAGAAAAAATTTTCGGGATGGGTGTATCAAGTTTTGTAATCCAAAAGAGCACGGCTTATGTAATAAACCGCTAGCTCCACTGTCTTTGTTCATCGTAATGAGTGAGCATGGCTCCCAAGGAGTGATCTCGTAGTTAAGATGTATAGGTAGAAAGGTTGATCATCCTTAGGTGGAATGAGTACGAGTGGTTGGAGGAGGTATTGTTTTAGGGCCTCAAAGCTTTGTGATAGTCATCATCCCATTTAAAGGAGACATCCTTCTTGAGTAGATGATGAAATGATTGACACCGATCAAATAATTGTGAAATGAAACGCACGAATAAACTACAACTTACCTTACGAGGATACTAGAATGGCCTTGACTTTAGTAGGGTAAACTTCTATACCACGTAAGGAAACAATAAATCCCAGGAGATTTCTTGAGATAACCGTGAAGACACACTTCTTTGGCTGAAGGTGAATGCAATATTTAATGAGGTGGTCAAAAATGGTTTTGAGGACAGTAAGGTGCTCGGAGCGGCATTTAGATTTGGCGAGAAGGTCATCCACGTAATCTTCTAATATGTGATGCATGATGTCATGGAAGATGTAAGTCATAGCCCACCGATATGTGGTACCAATGTTGTTAAGGCCAAAAGGCATGACTCAGTAGCGAAGGTCCCCAAGGGGTGATGAACGCAGATTTTGTGTTGATCTTCCAGGGCAAGCAAGATTTGGTTATAACACGAGAGGCCATCCATGAGTGATAGCATCTCATGACCGGTGGTAATGTCAACCAGGTTGATCAATACTTGGGTAAGGGAAAGTCATCTTTTTGCGTAGGATAGGTTGAGGCCATGGAAATTTGTGTAAATGCGAGTCCCTCTGTCACTTTAGTGACGGTGGAAAATGTTAGAAATCCAATGAGGATAATCAATGGGTAATATGAAGGAAACAAAAAGAAGGCGTTGAAGCTCTTCTTTGATGAGAAGGAAATGCGAGGGTACATTTTTCTTAGCTTTTGTTTGATGAGTTTGACATCGGGAATGGTTACAATATTGTGGACCACTATGGTGGGGTCAATACAGGGCATGTCACGCATAAGACCAAGCAAATGCATGGTTATGATCTTTGAAAAGAAGTGATGGATTCTTGTTCAGCAGGATCTAAAGATTGATCGATCTTTAGGATGTGCAAGTCGTCTTGACTATGAATGTCGATCTCGATATTCAATTCATTCAACATGGTTTGCGTCTCGAGAGGGTAATGACCAATGAATATATGAGTATTTTGCACCAAGGTAGGTGAGTATGGATTCATCATCCGACATTGGATGATGCTAATCAAGGTGTATCTTCATTGATCATTTCGAGATACGAGAAGGAAAGAGAGGAAGGAGCCTCACCCTTGCATTGATAAGTCAAAGGCCCTAATGAAATGGTGTTTATGAAAAAAGAAGTTAGGAGGGATAGATTTTGGAATCCATCGACTTTGTCGATGAAGGCGGTGATGAAGGTGGATCAGGTGAAGAAAGCGAGAACGGCCAATGTCCTTGATGGGTTCAATGCAGGCTTGTTTAGTAGGTGGTTTAGGAAAGCCGATATCACTACAGGTTGTTATGTTGCGGGTGGTACATGGGATAACAGTATGGAAACCTTACTCGTAAAATTCAAAACCAAAACCCTTCCATAACGCATTACATCGGTGTAGGAAGGTGTGGGAAAAATGGTGATTGGTGAGAGAATGGAAGTCAATAGAAAATGGGTGGGTTTGTGATGGTGCATTGGGTGTGTAAGTGGTAGTATTAAGTCCCCCATAGGTGAGATTGGTACGAAGGTTGGGAGGACCATAAAGGAGGCATTCTCCTATACGGTGATCATAACGGGGTGTTGGTGAAGAATTCCATACTCTTGTGGAGTAATAAATGTGTTGACACTATATAGGCGATACTCCCCAGAGTGAGGCGTTGAAAAACACATTCTAAGGGATCGGTGGTTGGTATGTAGGTAGCTGGAATGGATGATGTGTTAGAGGTCGATGCGGAGGTGGAGTTAACAGATTGGGAGGCTAATGGGTCAGCCGTGGAGGTTGTGGCAGTAGTAGGAATGGAGGAGGTATGTGTGGTTGAGGTAGCGGTTTGTCTTGGTAAGCGGAGGTGTAGATGAAGCGGTGGTGGTCGCAGAGGTAGATGCTTTAATGGGTATGAGCATGTCATTGGGTTGGTAGAGCATGTTGCATGTTTTGAAAGGTGATGGATCAGATGGGATAGTGTAGGTGTGCCCTTCGTGCTCAAACTTTACACAATGATGCAAAGTGGAAGGAATGCAACCCATGACACAAATCCAGGGTCTGTCAAGCAACAAGTTATATTGGAATTCCCCTCCAAGACATAGAATAGTGCAGGATAGTGCGCGGGGCCACGCGAATGTGGAGGATGACGATTGCCTAATGTGGAGGTGATAGCATCATTAAATGAACACAACATGATAAGATGTTTATCCATGTAATTGTCAAGTATGTGCATTTAAGTGAATGCATGGGATGAAATGATGTTAATGCTAGCACCCCCATCAATCATCACATGTCGTGCCCAGTATGTCATCGATGTGGACAAAGATGAAGGGGTTGGAGTGCAGGTCATTGTTTTGGTGCGGTGCGACCTCTTCCTCTCGAAAAGCTAAGGAGGCTACTTGGTGAATAGGGTGGGGTGAAGATGAATGTGGTAATTTGGTGAGAGAGGCTACATGATAGGGTGTGATAATGGAGGCTACGGGTGTAGGGTCATTGGGAAAAACCTCAATAGATTGAAGAACCTTCATGAGAGCTTGACAATGAGATTTGATGATTGGATGAGGTCATATGAACATTTTGAGGGGAGATTGGTGTAATTTTTTGGGCATGGTGCGATGTGTGACTCCATTAGAAATAGGGTATGTGGGGTTGTGGATAGTGATTTTAGGTATGGGTGCGAGATGGTATGTTGGGTATAGGATTAGTTGGTGGGTAAGTCACCTTTTCTTTACCTTTATCCTTCTCGAGCATGTGTAGTAGACGTGTATCATGTTGATTTGAAGGTATTTCTCAAATGGAGAAGGTGTAGGATGAGTGGTATAATGACATGACGGGCATAAACCTATTGGAGGAGAAAAACCTGTGAGGTGAGCTAGGCGTAACGAAATTTGGGTGATGGTGTGGCAAGTTCTCTGATGCGAACCATGTTAATTTCAAATCTCGGGGGTGGTTCTAGGAGTTGTGGGAGTGGAGGTTGTGGTTTTGAGTGGACGGTGCGGGAATGGGTGTCGGTGAGGCGGGGGTCCTCATCGAGAAGGTCGTCATCATCAAAGTTGGCTTCGGGAGGACACAATGAATAAGGACGGTTTTAAGGCCTTGTAATTCTCCACATCGTGCCCTACGACACATGATGGTAGGCAAAAATATTAGTGTCATCAAACCCCTTTGGATTGGGTTTGAGGGGTCATAAGGTGCAGTGGTGGTAATGTGATAACATAAGTCTCAAGGAGGTTGGTCAAAATTTTGGCATAGGACCCCACTAGTGGGTCACAATGAGAGGTGAAAGTGGGTTTGGGTGTAGGTATGACTAATTGTTGAGGAATGGTCCTTACAGGAGGGGAGTGGGTTGAGCCATGGTTTTGGGGTCTTTGGAGTAGTATTGGGTGTTGGTCGTGTTTGTTTGGGTAGGGGTATGGTAGATGAACAGGCGAGAAGGGTGTGTGGTTGTTTTGACTATCTTATTGGAGGAGCGGAGTTTTGTTTTGGGTTACACCTTATTGGGTAAAGGTGATATGGGTGTATGATGTCTAGAAGGAAAAGTAGATGGGGAATAGGATGAGTTACCCAGGGGATAACTGAGTCTTGTGAAGGTAGATACGGGTCATGCGAGGTGTGAGGGACAGAGGCTGAAGTGTAGTAGGTAGTGAAGAAGTTATAGAGAGTATTGGAGGTATGGGTGGTAGAGATCTTTGTAGGTGTGGGTGTAAGTCGTGTCGAAGTACAGGTAGGTTAGAGGTTTGTGAGGAAGGGATGGGCTGTCATGTTTTTGGTTTATTGTGAGTGGAGGTTTCTTAATCATGTTGGGAAGGCTGAGGTCCTAAGATGGACGGGACAGTGCATGTGTGATTGGTGCGATCGGAGTATGAGTTCTATGGGTTTGGTTCTTCTATTTGGGTGTCGAGTAGGTGTGGTGTTGACTTTGGAGGATGTAGCTAAATCTAGTTTGATAGGTGGATGAGTACAATTTGGTGGTTGGGGTGACCCCTAAGGTGGTAATAGGTTTAATCGAGGAAGATGATGTAGGTGTGGGTTTGGGTTTAGATGTAATTTTAGTTATGGGTAAGGGTGTATTTTGAGCTATGATGGGTGTCGTGGAAGAAGTTGTGATAGAGGTGGTTGTGTTCAATTTAATTGGTGAAATATTTTGGATAAATAGTGGAAGTATCGAGAAAGTGACAAGCGCATACTGTGTTGAGACGGGGAAGCAAAAAGGCTCCCCCAAAGTAAGCCCTATCCACATAATCTAAGTGATCGCTAAACGTGATAATGGCATGTCTGCGTAGGTGGAGTTGACGAGTACCTAATGGCAATTCCTATAAAATGTGTCTTAGAGATAGGGAATTGGTTAGCTTCATCTTCCATGGGTAAGAGAGCCGAAAGTAGGTGCGGGATCTTGGGTAGCTGATGGAGAATGCACACAAGAGTTAAAGGTATCTCGGCAGGTGCAGTGATAGGGGAAGAGATGATGAGTGCTCCTCTATAGGTGGAGGAGATGGTGGGAGCTCCTCTGTGGGTGGAGGAGGCAAACAAGTATCCACCATGGGTGAAGAAGTATCATGGGTATCGGTTCTCTAAGTGGAGTAGCCAAAGGTGAAATGGTCTCGATGTTAGCAGAAGACTCCTCAAAAGGAGGTGAAAGGTGTTCCTCTATGGGTGAAGGAACATGGGAGGTTGGTTCCGATGTGGAAGGAGGATTGCGGGTTAGAATCTCCTCTATGGAAGGAATATGGGGTAATTGGGAGGAGGCAGGTGCATCACTAAAAATAGCGTGGACCTCGCGGGTATGGGTATCATGAGTTGAGGTCTCACAAGTTTGATCGAGATGAAGGGGCATGATGGGAAATGGTTTCTTGAAGATGTGCAGGTTTTGGTTGGCAGTGCATTAGGATTATCCACGGTTAACTCACCTTTCTTGAGCATTTCTTGGACAATTTTACCAAAGAAAGTGGTGCAATTGCCATCACTATGACCCTTCACACGATGATAGTTATAGAAGTCATGTTCTTTATACCATGTCGGCATGGAGCAGCAAGGTCAAAGCCGGTGTGTGGTATTATAGGTGGAAGGGTGATGGCCTCGGCTTTGATAAGATTTTCTAAGAGAGAAGAGTAAGGTTCCCCAATTGGGGTGTATTTCCACTTTTCTTGTCTGAATTGAAAAGTTTGGATGGGTGAGAGATTAGATGAGGGGGTAGCCTGATTTGATGGATGAGTTGGGCCGGCCTTGAGTACCACTGTGTTAGCGGTGCCCTTAGATTTTGAATAATTACTTTGGGGTTTGGAAGAAGAAGAGGTATCATTCGACTTGAATGCCGAATTCTTAGTGCGTAATTGGATTTTCTTCTCTTTAATGACACGAATCTCTAACTTTCGTGCCACGGTGAATGCTTCATCGAATGTTCGGAAGGTCTAGACTGCGAGGGTAGGTGAGATATATCTAGCACAAGATCACATAAAAAGAGTTTGATGAGTTATGTTTGTAGCTGGAAGGTGAGTTGATTGATCAAGCTACGCCATTAAGCGACAAAATCTGCGATAGATTCATCCTCATCTTGTGACGCATGGAGTATAGGTCGGTCGTGGTAACCTTCTTGATGATATTGATGGAGAAGTGATCTAAGAAGGCTTGGGCTGATTGAATGAGAATATAGAGTTTCTAGGTAACCCACTATACCAATCTAATGCAAGTCGATCGAGAGACATGGGAAATGTTCTCGAGGAGCAAAGCGCCATTGTGGGCGATTAGGTAGCTTTTAGAGTTTGAACAAGCTGTAAATGCTATTGCGAGGTCTTACTTGCTTATTGAAACGGTTGAATTTAGGCATTTCCCAATGTATGGGGTATGGGAGGATAGGAATGGATGGGTGGATAGGCTCATTGTAAATTTCATCGTAGGTGAGGGTGTTGCGGGAGCCATAAACTAATGCCTCCAATGTCGCATCTTATCCATCATTAATTTGATTAGGTCGTTGGTAGGTTGCGATGGTTGGGTGCCTCCTGTAGCGTAAGAGGGTTGGTGTTGGGCATGTAACAAGGGTGGCATTCCAGTATATGGTGCTGCCATGTAGGTAGATTGAGAAGGAGGTAGTGAAATAGGGGTACGTAACGAGAATGAATAACGAGATGAAACATGAAATTTGTTGATAATACGTATATGGAGGTAGAAGGGTCGTGGTGACCCTAGTGGCAAGCGATGGGGCCAATGATTGTGGAATAGAAAGGACCACATTTTAAAAATGGGTAGGGGTCATTGACATGGAAGGTGGTTGTGTAGCTACGGGTATATGTGAGATAATAAGGGTAGATGAGGTTGTGTTTTGGGTGGTTGTAAAAGGTATGTGGATGTGGCAAGTGCAACGGATGTATGATCTTTGTAGTCATAAGCGGGTATAGGACCTAGGTTGTAAAATGGTGGGGGTAAGGTAGATGCGGGAAGCACAAAGCAGGTGGTAGGGTTTTGATCAAGGAGTCGTGCGAACTCCTCATCTTCGGTAGTGATAGTGATAGGTTGAGCAGGATCCATGGATGATGAAAAAATGGAAGGTGGTGAAGGACTAGGTGGGAGTGGTTGACAATGGCTGGCGTGGAATACGAGTGCACTTGCTTGTCTTGGGTCAGCACCATGTGAACCCGATCTGAGATCATGTTGGTGCAGTTCTCTGTAAATGGCACAAAAAAACAACAAGGACGGGTGAAAAAGGTGGTAAAAAAAGTGGATTAGGTCTGTTATCGGCCAATTTTGATTGATACAAAATTATTAAAAAATAATAAAAATGAAAAATTTGAAAATTTTGAAAGTGTTACTTGCGTGGTTTATTTGCCCTCATTGCGATCGTCTCATTTTTGTGATCGTTTCGGTCTTTGTTTCATCCTTTCAGGGTGAGAACTCTTCCCTTGAGCTTTAAAACACATTAAAATACATTAAAATTAATTAATTAATATTAATTAATTAATTACTCTTGTTTGATTAAATTAATTTTTAAATCACTTGAGAAGTATTTAATTAAATAAATATAAATTAAAAGTTCATTCGACAAGTTTTTGCCGGGAAGTAAGCTACGCTTACACGGGAAGCCAATTTGGCTTCCGAAATTTCCCCTTTCCAAATACAAAATTTTCCCGCACGTGGGATTTTCTCCACCAATTGCCAAATCATGGATTGGTAGCGGGCAAGAAATTCCAATTTCCACATGGGAAATTGGAGGCGGATAGCAACCCACTTTGCCATTCTAAAAAAGTTGGCAATGCATTTTGCTTTCCCCATTTCCCCAAAGTTAAAATATTCAAGCCACTACCGTGGGAGGAAAGTTTTGAGATAATATAAATGCCTCCTCAAAGGGAAAGGAGGCGGAGCAAACTATTTTATCCATCACGCCTAGGGAGGAAAAGTCAGACACCAAATGCAAGAAAACACACCTCTTTGAAGGAAGAAAGGTCACGTTGGAAAGGAAAAATGTTTTACAAAATCACGCAAATACCAGCCGGAGGGAAAAACAAAGGTTCACGCATGTTTTAAAAAACAGGAAAAATTAGCAGAACCGAAAGTCAGACAAGTTGACTGTGTTGAAGAATACCAGACATTGGGTAGAGACAAAGACTACACCGAAGAGAGAGAAAAGTTTCCATGCATTACCCCAAAGAGAATCACGTAGAAGTGAAAGGGACAACATGTTGTTTTTACTCCATGCATTTGGTCACTGGAGACAAGGATGACATGAGAGTGCAAGTATTTCCACTTGTTTCAATTAGAGGTTCATTTTTTTTCAGCCACAACTGAGGAGTATGGGCTGAAGTACATTTTGATTCCAAAAATGGTCAACTGCATTCAAAGAAAAAAGGGCACGCCCATCGTATAAATTTCTTCCATTAGTGTATCAAATTGCATTAACACGCATGGGTGGTAAATGGATAACATTAAGACCCCATATTTCTAGATTGACGCCTTTGACGTTCCTTGTTAAAAAAATGGCACTTGATCATCCATACCATACGATATTTCAGCTTCTAGCTCTGGCCAATGGAGACCGAATCAAAGACAAACAAAGAAGTAAGAGTGCATTCGTGGTTGACTTGGACAAAAAGCGTGTTGCAGAGGACCTCTCGAATGACCTTTCATCTCATCATCAGGAACTTCTTCAACAGATGAGGCAAATGGTAGAGATCTACATCAAACTGTCAGAATGAAACCAAGTGGAGGAGGGGAAGGAGCACATCTCAAGAATTTCTCATTCCAGTCATCATTCATCTTTGCATGATTGCCCTAATTCTTCAGGCCTAATCAACAACACAACACTATAATTCAGAGCATTGGTTTAAAGGCAAGCACCTATAATCTATATCACACAATTTCTAGAGGTGGAACTCGCTAATGAAGTACCTCAAAATATACCAGCCCAACTTGTGGAAGTAGTCTGACTTCTCAACCAAAATTTGATGATCTGGTTCTTTCCCTGCCTACATTTGAAGAACCACCACAAATGGAGAAAATGGTGACAACATCTCTCTCACAACAAGAAGATCCAATTTCAGCAACACCCGAAGGTGATCCCCTTCAGCGTGATGAAGATCAATTCCCAATGAACACGAGAACCATGTACAATGAGGTACTTGGAGAGGTTCCCACCTGGCTACATGATATCTTGAAGAATTGAAAGAGGGTCATCAAGCCAATAGTGATAAACTTGGAAGTGATTGCGTAAATGTTAGAATCCATCACTCCAAAAAAGACCAAATACTACGCTAAGGTGTGTGTCAACGAATTCATAAATCACTTCGATGATATTTCAACACCACTCGTTCATAATGGGGCAAAGGAGATGGATTTCCAAGACTCTGAAGTCTCATGAATTCTGCTCGGGAGATCAACACTTTGGGATGGTGACAAAGACAAAGGACATAACTCTAGGAAGTGAATTGTAATTTTGGCTCCTGGAAGATCTTCTCAATGGTGAAAGATCAAAAGTTGGATTCTGACAAACCAAGGTGGCGTAATGACTACGGTCTCGTGACAAATGAATAATTCACCATGGAAAGGTACTCGGAGCATGTGGAGAATTGTGTGTAATTGTGAATGTGAATACGAATGAAGACAAACTTTCTCACACAGAATATTGCTCAGACGGAGGGGTGGATGAATTGCTCAAGTTTCAAGCTCAACACTCTTGTCATTTGGAGGATTGCGAGAGCACGGTCAATGAGTTCATTCTCGTATGATCGGGATAGGCGGACTCTTGGCCCAATGGATAAGGCACTAATCCTAGGTGTCTTGATCTAGGTGGCGCATTGTTGACTAGGATGTCTATGTGTGCGTCCAAGTCATTTAAGTGGGGTCCACATGTACCCATTTCTTTTATTTATGTATTTTTCCTTAAATGACTTTTTAACTTAAGTGGTTTCTATTTTTAGTCACTTTTTAAAGTTGGTTGAAAAAGTCAAAGTCACTTAAGTGCCTTATTTAATGATCATGTAAAACCCTAACTACTTTGTAACCAACTTTTGGGTTATAAAAGGAAGTGAGGGGCTCATTTGTAAGGGTGACTTTGAGAGAGGAGAAGAAAATACTTTTGTGCAAGCTTTGTTTTAGGAAGAAACTTTGTGTTCTTTTGTGAAAAACATTTTGGAGTTAATGAAATACGAACTTTGTGTCTCATTCATTGTCTCTTGTAACATTTGATGTTCTTATGTTCATTAGATGTTAGGTGTTTGAATCTTGCATGCAAATATTATCTTTGATCTTATTGTCAACATTATTAATCAGTTGTTCTAGTTCACAGTGATCAAGCTCTGATTATCTACTTGCTCATGTGTGTTCCCTTTACACGTTCTTGTTTGGCTAACTCAAACTCCATTTTATTTGTGTTAGTTATTCATCTTTCCTCTTCATGCAATATTAGGCTCTATTTTTACCTAACTCTTGCATGTTCTTTCAGTTCATTCCATTTCACTCCTTTCCTTCATTCCATTCCATCTCCTTCATTCACTTTTCTTTCCATTGATGTTCCAAAACACCCCCACATACAATTTTGAATGTATAGATGTAAATACTAGTTTTGGTTTTCAATAAAGGCAGCCTCACCTTCATTGAGGAGGGACTTCGTTCCCACATTGTTGCATGTCATTTGCATGCGTGCAAATCCATATGCTAATAGTTTTTGGTGACTCATTTGGGATTTAGAAATCGTTAACCAGTGCTTGGTTAAATCTTTATGACTATCCCCTCTGCACAAGCTCCAGTTCTTCAACCGAACCTTGTGCCCGATGAAGATTTCAAGGAGACATTGCTGCCAACCTTCGAATAGTAGCTTGGGAAAACCGTGAAAGCTTGCAGCAATTTTTGTGGCTATTGATAGAGCCATTGACAGAGAAATCTACATCGAAGACCTTAGAAGAAGAGCACCCGCACTTGTGGCCAGAAGACCTCCTGGACACGTGTTGATCGTTGTTCACCGACGCGGTCCTCTTCCACCAAGGTAATAAGTTGTATGACTATTAGGTAACCCACCTATCTTATAACCAAATCTTCTTTTGCAGATACTCAAGAAGACATATCATCAGATTTGAGGCAAGCTATTTGGGAAAAGCGCACAAGTAACCATCATTTTCATCTCGCCGCATCGGTACTTAGATATGAAGAAGAGAAAGCGTGAGAGTTCTTTAGAGTTATTCAGGCGCAAATAGCTCAAGAAAGAGAGTGAAGAGAAAAGGCTAGAGCCGGTGAAACACGCCAGTGATCCCTTCACAATAAATATTCCAAACTGGAAGGAAAGAGGTTTACACGAGGAGAAAAAGCTAAAGGTCGATCTGACCCCACTTTTGACTTTCAAGGAAAATTTGGTTTCAAGTTATCTCCTCCAAAGAAGAACACACCTCGTAGATCTACAAGCCTTGCATCAAGTCCTGAAAGAGCAAGCAAGGAAGGAATCACTACCAGTCAAGCACTTGTCCTTGCTCACGTTGTTTTACCTTCACATACCACCTTTCCTCAAATGGCAGCCAATGTACCATGGGGAAATGCCATAGGCCCATTGGCCTTACCTGCTCGACATGAACTCCCACGAGGATCAAGAAAGATTCTTCCCAAGTTCGATGGAGATGGGAAGACGTCACCAGATGACCATATTTCTACCTTTTTCGTTGCATGTGTTGTTTTTTTCGGTAGAATATGAAGATGTTGCTATTCATCTCTTCGTCGAAACATTGCATGATGTTGCTACAGATTGGTTTCATCATCTACCCAATGGATGTATCACAAATTGGAATGATATGAAAACTAAGTTTGAAAATCGATTCAAGATGGCGTAGAAGATGAACATGCTCTTCTTGCCCAACTATCTCAGGTGAAGAAAGAGCCAACAGAACCCATGAGGAATTTGTGGCTAAATTCAACAAAATGGTGAACAAAGTTCCTGCCGGGATTCATCCAAACCTTGATGGACAAAAATGTTTCTTTATTAACGCACAACAACTAGAAGTGTGCTATCAGCTGAGAAGGGCTAGGGTGGCTACTTTGGAACTTGCTCAATCTTTGGCCATAGAAATTGAAGATGACTTAATCATGGCAGGAAAATTCAAGAAAAATTCCCTCAAAGGAAAGAGTCAAGAAACTCCCAATGCTTCAGAAACTATACTCACTAAGTTGGCTAATGATGTGTTGGCTTTGAAAAAGCAAGTTGCTCAAAGTAGTAAACCTGCTCCTTACAAAGACATCCTGAGAAAAGGATACGTTCCCAACAAAGCAGGATTACAGGTGCTCCAACAAGGCTTGCTATTGAAGTAGCTCCCGCAACTAATTCCAAATGTGATGTCATTGAAGAAAGCGATGATGAGATTGAAGTCATCGAGGTTGATGAGGAAGAGCCGATTTCTGAGACATCTGAACCTGAAGTTGAAGATCCTGAGGGGGAAAGTAATAATCATTTCTTTGAGTACCGTTCGATGAGGAAGATGAATATGAAGAAATTATAGAAGATATGAATAGTCAATCTTTCGCATTGTTTTCACACGCTCTCAGAAAAAGGAGTAGGATACCACTAAGGCGGGAGATAAAGAGGTTTCAAGGAAACTCCCAAAGAATCAAGACAAATGAGGCTCCTAAAGAGTCCAAGGTGACTGAGGTTTCAAAGGTCAAGACTATCTTAAAGAAAGGAGGGCCTTTGTTAGATCAATCGGTTGGTAAACCAACTACGAAGAAAGCTTCTTCTTCCACATCAGTGTCAACCAAGCCCGAGGCCAAGGTCAAAAGTGTGCCATCATCAAGTTTGAAAGAACTTATATCTGAGACTTCAAGTATGGATTACTTTGCCTAAATTTGATATCATTGATCATATCAATAAAACAAAAATTTCCATGTCACAGGTAGAGTACTTGAAGTCCAACAAGGATCAGCTCGAGAAATTGGTCCAGTTTATCAAAGGTGACTCTACTATTCATTCCTCCAAAGGAATTCTGAAAACTCCCAAAGATGGGAAAACTCAAAATATTGTGGTGGCCACTACACCTTCAAATGAAAAGATCGAACCTTTCTTTGTGTCTTTTCTGATCAACGGATGCAAATTAAGTAATTGCATTATAGACTCTGGAGCCTCGGATAATGTGATGCCGGAAAAAGTAGCACATGCTCTTGGTTTGACTTGTATGAGAACATTCGGATCATGTTACTCCATGGAAACCAAGAAAGTTCCTCTAATCGGGTAGATTAAAGACGCCCAAATGGTTTTAGCCCAATTCCCTCAAAAGCGAGTTAAGGTAACTATTTTAGTTGCTGATATTCCCGCCTCGTATGGAATGTTGTTGAGCAGGAAATTTTGTAGGATTTGGGTGGTGAGATTCAAATGGATTGGTCTCATGCCATGATTCCTATCAATGGAGAAATGAAAAAGCTTATGTTGGAAGCTCAGGAAAAGTTCACGGTAACTAAAACCGAAGATCCTCGCGCACACAGATCCTTTTCCAAGGCTCAAGTATGGGTAATTATATGATGACTGTAGAAATTCATACCCCTGAGATCACTTGCCAAGATTCCAATGAGATCTGGACTCTTGAGTTCGATGGAAGTTGTTGCTCGACGGGCTCTAGTGCAGGAGTGGTGCTCATATCTCCAAATGGTAAAATATTTCCTTTTTCCTACAAACTTGAATTTTCAAATACTAATAACACTGCAGAGTACGAGGCATTAATCCTTGGCCTCAAGTTGCAGAGGAGAAAGGGATAAAAAATTTGGAAGTCTTTGGAGATGCGGAATTGATCGTGAAACAGGTAAGAAATCAGTTCCAAGTAAAGAATGATCGTTTGAGACACTACAAAAATAAAGTGTGGGACGTAATAGAAGTCTTGATGCCTTTTCCATAAAATTTGTCCCTCGTGAAAAGAATGACAAAGTGGATTCTCTAGCAGTCTCAGCTTCATTAATGATTCCTCATTCAGAATTTGATCAAGTCAAATACACCATTGAAATGGTTTTTAGGCCAAGTGTTCCTGACAATGCAGAAAATTGGCAAGTATTTAATGATGATCAACAAATTATTGCCTTCTTGGAAAAGAGAGAAAATTTTGAACAATTGTACTTTGAAGGAAGTGATTCGGCATTTCGCGAATCAACTACCTCACCCATTCAGGAAGGAGTTGAGAACGAAGATCCTGGTGATGGCATCATTCAACTCAAAGGAAATAAAATTCCCAAAGGATTGGTTTCACTTGAAGAACTTTTTGACAAACATGACAGGTTTATCAAAGAGAAAGAAGTAGGCAGGACCTATGAATTTTGTTGACTATGAGCAAGTTAATATCGGTACCAAGGATAAACCTCACTAATCAATATTGGTAAGTGTTGCTCACCTGAGGAGCGCAGGAAATTCATAAGTCTACTTACCAAATATTCTGACGTTTTGGCTTATTCATATGAAGACTTGAAGTCTTTCCAACCCAGGGAAATGGAGCATGCCATACCCTTGAAGCTTGGTAGTGCAGTTCCATTCAAGAAAAAGCAAAGACAATATAATCCCAAGATTGTAGGGACAATATTTCATGAAGTTCAAAAGATGCTAGATGCACGAATAGTGTTTCCTATTTGACATTCGACTTGGATAGCTAATATTGTACCGGTTCACAAGAAAAATGGAGAAATTAGGATTTGCGTGGATTTCCACAATCTTAATCAGGCTTCCTTCAAGCATTATCAAAATTGAAAATGGGTTGTTCCCCGTATGTACATAGGTAATTAGGATTTTGGTTTGTTTGTTTCCCTATTTTTCGGTCTCCTCTCTTGTGTCGCCCCATTTTTGTGCCCCATCATTTTGTGATCATGTTCATGAATATTTTGGTCTGGGTCCGTTGCTGCGTCCATGAAGTCCTTGTCCCCAATCAGAGCCAGTTGTTATCAGCTAATTTTGACTTTGCAAAATTATAAAAATAATAAAAAATGAAAAATTTGAAAATTTTGAAAAGTGTTACTTTGCGTGGTTCATTGCCCTCATCGCGATCGTCTCATTTTTGTGATCGTTTCGGTCTTCGTTTCATCCTTTTTGGGCAAGAACTCTTCCCGCCAGGCTTTAAATCGCATTAAAATACATTAAAATTAATTAATTAATATTTAATTAATTAATTGCTTCTTGTTTGATTAAATTAATTTTTAAATCACTTGAGAAGTATTTAATTAAATAAATATAAATTAAAAGTTCATTCGACAAATTTTAATGCCGGGGAAGTAAGCTTACGCTTCCAACTGCCGGGAAGCCAATTTGGCTTCCCGAACCGGATTTCCCCTTTCCTGGCAATCTTCTTCAATTTTCCCACACGTGGGATTTTCTCCACCAATTGCCAAATCATGGATTGGCTAACGGGCAAGAAATTCCCCAATTTCCCACATGGGGAAATTGAATGGGGATTGCCAACCCACTTTTCCATTCCCATTGGCAATTGTCCATTGCTTTCCCCATTTCCCCCGGCACTTAAGCCACTACCGGGAAGAGAGGAAGTTAGATTAATCCCATAACTTCCTCCATCAAACCCGTTGGAAAAATTCATGCGAAGCTTTGCTTCTTATTTCTTCTGAAGGACATAATATTTTATCACATCCCATAATGCAAGAAGAAACTCACGCCATTGTGAAGGAAGCATTGTGTCGTGAATAAATAAAGAGGTTTTATCAAAATCTAAACAAATACCAGCCAGAGGAAAGAAAATAATCTTCCATTGAGGGAAATTAGGAATAAAAAAGAACAGCATTTTTAAAAAAAAGGAAACAAGTGCATAAAAGCGAATAAGTGAGAAAACAAAAATTTTTTCCACATCCATGTGCCCAACTGGAAAGGAAAGAAGAACAAGACAAAAATTTAAAAAAAAAGAAAGAGGATTTCCACATGCATGAAAGAAAGTTTTTCCACACATAAGAAGAAGCTATCACGCAGAAAAAAAACAAGTTTTCCACGTGCAAAAAAAATACAGTTTCAAGAAAATGTGCCCAGCAAAGAAAAATCCCCACATGCAATTGAATAAAGGAAGGGAAAAAAAAAGTGGATTTAAGAAACCCACGCCTAGGGAAAAGAAAAAGAGCATACGCCTCAGAAAAAATATTTTTTAAATAAAAAAAAAAAAAATTATTTTCCACACAAAAAGAAAGAAAAATTTTCAAAAATTATCTGAGGGAAGACAGTCACGCATTGGAAAGGAGAAAGAAGAGTTTTCCACAAAAAAGAGGAATAGCATTCTTTCCCACAAAAAGAAAATCTTCTAATTTTCAAATGCATGGGGAGGAAGGAAAAAGCTCCACCGCGTTCATTAGAAGGAAAGTCTCACACACTTTTTGCATAGAATACCAGGATTTAAGCATAGTGAACCATCAAACCCGGAGTCAAAACTGCATCCAAAAGAAAAAATTTTCAAATCGAAACCCAAAAAATTCACGCAATGGAATGGAGGCAATGCATTCACAAGAAGAAATTCAAATGATGACAAAAACAATGAATTTCATTCCAAATGATAAAGGAGATGTTGGAGACAAATGCTTCCATCTCAAGAAATAGTCTACAATTTTTCTTTTTCCATTATAGTGGAAAGCGTGGAGGGAAAGAAAAAACTTCATCTAAATGTAGATTGATTTTCAATTTTGCCATCTCTAAGTGCAGGAAAAAAGGTTTGGTCAAAAATTCAAATCATACATTCACAAATAGAGGATCAGTGGGGTGTATGATGAAATTAATAAATGACATTTGACCATTTGAGATTTTCAAAGAAGATTTCCAAGTGTCTCCTTGAAGTTTCAGAGATTTTTAAATGGAAATTGTTGATGATAAATTGAATTCATCATGCATTTGATCATTTCATTTGATCACCACTCAAAGATTGGTCATGAAATTTGATGATGCTTTTAAAGATTGATGAAATCATCGAGTTGTGCGTTTTTTTGATTGATCATTTAAGAGAATCCAAATCAAGGAGGAGAGTATGTTTGAAGAAGAGAAACAACCATCCATCATGAGAAGAGGAACAAATGAGTTAATCAATCATCTTCTCAACTCATGCAAATTTTTCAATGATGAAATGGTAGAGAATCAAATGAAGTGGAAAGCTTATTCTCTTGTCACCCCTGAAATCTACGGAAGGTCTTGAAGAAAAAACCAATGGAGGAGGAAGGAGCACATCTCAAGAATTTCTCATTCTAGTCATCATTCATCTTTTGCATGATTTGCCCTAATTCTTCATGCCTAATCAACAACACAACACTATAATTGAGCATTGATTGGTTGAGGCAGAACACTGTAATCTATATCACACAATTTCTAGAGGTGGAACTCACTAATGAAGTACCTCAAAATATACCATGCCCATGACTTGTGGAAGTAGTCATGAACTTCTCAACCAAAATTGATGATGATTGGTTCTTTCCTGGCCTACATTTGAAGAACCACCACAAATGGAGAAAATGGTGACAACATCTCTCTCACATGACAAGAAGATCCAATTTCAGCAACACCTGAAGGTGATCCCCTTAGCGTGATGAAGATCAATTCCCAATGAACATGAGAACCATGTACAATGAGGTACTTGGAGAGGTTCCCACTTCTAGCTACATGATATCTTCAAGAAAAAAGAGGGTCATAAGTCAAGCCAATAGTGATAAACTTGGAAGTGATTGCGTGAAATGTTAGAATCCATCACTCCAAAAAAAAGACCAAATACTACGCTAAGTGTGTGTGTCAACAGAATTCATAAATCACTTCGATGATATTTCAACACCACTCATTCACATGAAGGGCAAAGGAGATGGATTTCCAAGACTCAAGTCTCACAGTGAATTCATTTTGGGAGATCAACACTTTGGGATGGTGACAAAGACAAAAGGATAACTCAGAGGTGAAGGTGAATGTACAATTTTGGCTCTCTGGAAGATCTTTCTCAATGGTGAAAGAAAGAAAAGTTGGATTCGACAAACCAGGTGGGTGGCATGACTACGGTCTGTGAAAAATGAATAATTCACCATGGAAAGGTATTGGAGCATGTGGAGAATTGTGTGTACATGAATGAATGAATACGAATGAAGACAAACTTTCTACACGAAGAATATTGCTTCGATGAGAGGGAGGGGTGGATGAATTGCTCAAGTTTTCAAGCTCAACACTCTTGTCATTTGGAGGATTGCAGAGCATGGTCAATGAGTTCATTCCTGTACGATCGGGATAGGTGGACTCTTGGCCCAATGGATAAGGCACTAATCCTAGGTGTCTTGATCTAGGTGGCGCATTGTTGACTAGGATGTCTATGTGTGCGTCCAAGTCATTTAAGTGGGGTCCACATGTACCCATTTATTTTATTTATGTATTTTTCCTTAAATGACTTTTTAACTTAAGTGGTTTCTATTTTTAGTCACTTTTTAATAAAGTTGGTTGAAAAAGTCAAAAGTCACTTAAGTGCCTTATTTAATGATCATGTAAAACCCTAACTACTTTGTAACCAACTTTTGGGTTATAAAAGGAAGTGAGGGGCTCATTTGTAAAGGGTGACTTTGAGAGAGGAGAAGAAAATACTTTTGTGCAAGCTTTGTTTCAGGAAGAAACTTTGTGTTCTTTTGTGAAAAACATTTTGGAGTTAATGAAATACGAACTTTGTGTCTCATTCATTGTCTCTTGTAACATTTGATGTTCTTATGTTCATTAGATGTTAGGTGTTTGAATCTTGCATGCAAATATTATCTTTGATCTTATTGTCAACATTATTAATCAGTTGTTCTAGTTCACAGTGATCAAGCTCTGATTATCTACTTGCTCATGTGTGTTCCCTTTTACACGTTCTTGTTTGGCTAACTCAAACTCTGTTTTATTTGTGTTAGTTATTCATCTTTCCTCTTCATGCAATATTAGGCTCTATTTTTACCTAACTCTTGCATGTTCTTTTTCAGTTCATTCCATTTCACTCCTTTCCTTCATTCCATTCCATCTCCTTCATTCACTTTTCTTGGGTAGGTTAACAAAATTACTGGAACCGATAAACGGTTGGGTATAATCGATAAGTTAGAGGGTAGGCGGCATAAAAGCGATGAACTTTGGTGCGATTACGGCCTTATGTGGAATTGAAATAGTGATGAAAGAAAATTGGTTGTGAATTAAAATCCGATGTGGAATTAGACCCATAATTCAAAGAATGATGAGAATATGGTCCAGACATACTTAGGTGAAGCCAATACACCAACTATGATGAGGAGTGTTCGAGGAGAAACAAAAGTAAATGAATAACGTGACCTCTCACCTCAAAAACACAAGGCAAGCGTAAAACACTAAGAAAATGTGATCCTAGGAGTGCCTTTTCTATTATGTTTGTTTAGCTTATCTATTTAAGGATTGACACATGAACACACATAAATAGAGTTTTGGTGAGGATGAATTCCTACAAAGAAGGAGATCTAAAGGTGAGGTTTGAGATATATTATGGTGAAGGCGGGCCTTGCTCGAAGTATGACTCGACAAAAAGCGTGAGTGGGAGTACTTATGAATCCTTAGATGGTGCGATCATTGAAGCGTTCTAGGAGAAGATGTTGTTTAATAATATGTATTGTTTGTAATTTATGTAATTTGGCAAGACTCAAAGAGAAAGAGATGTGCTTTTTACGATTCGTTTATCAACCATAAAAACGGGAATGACTTCCTAAATGGTATAAGGTCTGCCTCTCAATTAATGTGAGCTAATGCAGATAAATCGAATGGAATGCACTTATTTTAATCCCAAATCGAAATATGAAGTTGGATGACACAAATAGATAAAGAGGAAGAGGGATGCTCTTTCACTAAAATGCAAGAAACGAAGAAGAAATGGTTCTTTTAATTACACCAAAAGAAAGGTTTCTTTTAGAGAAAATAGAAAGGAAAGGTAGGTTACCAAGGAAGAAAATTAATGTGTATGCTTTTCAGAAGGGAAACAAACACACAAATTTTCCTAGGAATGAATAAAATGCAAGGAACCTCGGATGGGTCCCCTAGAGCATGTCAAAATGTTTCACTTGATTCTTAGAGCGTTTCTTTGAAATATTGACAAAAGCAGATAGGGTAACGAGCATAGGAGGAATACCTGTTGAAATGCTAGTTGATGGGTTGTTGCACGTATGTATGACTTCTTGATCCACAGCTGATTGTGAGAGCTTCCCTTTGGCTAGGAGGAACTACCTGTAATGGAAAGCAAGACCACCAAAAAGAGTTAAACAATATGTGTAGTGAAATGCCTAGCATGTTTAGATCCAGAAGTGTGGAACTTCCTAGATGTTTTACAATCATTCCAGTTTGTTCAAAACAATTTAATGTGGTAATAAAGTAAATCCTATCATAATTAAAATGATTTGGGTATCTCATCAAAATACAATAAGAAAGATCTAATCTAATGAGACTAAGTTAAAATAAGATCGAAAGTCAAGTAACCAATTGCGGGTCTCTGCCAGTGACAAAGGTCTCGGGAAAGTCACGAGGTGAATATGAGTGATGTGGAAATAGGTGGATAGGTCAGCTTATTTTAGGTTGTATGGGTAAATATAGAGACTAATTCGGTTAAGGGTGGCCGAAGCGGTGGTTGGGTGTAGCTAGTCAATTTGGTTATTGTGGAAGCTGGGAATGCCACAAAATGAGTTTTGGGTCTCCTTTGTGATTGCGCGAAGGACTAAAAGTTGGTCGGAATGAGGTATTAGGCTATTTGGGTGGGGTTTGGCAAGGTTTTAATGGGTATGTGGAGGGGTGAGTATGAATGGAGGTCAAATGGGTGGCTAAGGAAACAAAGGATGACAATATAACGATGAAACCAATGAACCAAAGAAGTAAACTATTCCACTTACTTGAAATCTGGTCCTGGGTGTCTGTGAGTGATGAATGAAGGTACTGGAAAGGGGTTGAATGCTGTTGAGGATCACCAAACATTGGAAAGCTCTTGCATGGGCTGCATGTGCATTCTCTTTTGCTTGGTTGAATCAAATCTATGCTGGGGTGAATGTTGGATGATTATTGGATGCCTATGCAAGAGGAAATGCTTGATCTCCTTCCTTGCATGTGTGTTCTCACTGAAATTTGTTCTCAGAAGATGTGATATCTCTCAGGAATGTTCCCAATGTTTTCCAACCTCCAAAATAAGGTTGTTTTGGGGATTAAAAGGTGACTGACGGTGGTTCAAGCTTAGGCTCGGCGATGGTTAGGGGTAATTGGCATCGGTCAAGTGGGATTTCCTAGGTTTACTAAACTAGGCAAATCCCCTTGATTTTCTAGGATCTCGTGTCGTTCACTCATGGATTAGACTAGAAGCTTCTTGTAAGCATGTGGGAATGTGGTTAGAGGGAATGTAGGCATTGATTTTTAGGGTTTGGGTAAGTCTTAGTTAGTTATGGCAACTTACTAAGAATAGGTCTTAGGGTGAGTTGGCTTGATGAGGTGTAAACCAGGTGAGATGTATGTGGACATTATCCTAATTAAGATATTTAAATAATAAACATGGTGAGGATAATGAAATAATTTAATTTAATTAATTAAATTAATATTAGTGGAGTGAAGGGGGCATGGCTAGGTTAATGTGATGAAGGGTGTTTATTTTTGAGGGACCAAAGGGAGTGTGACCTAATTTTAGTGTCTACACCATGCATCAAGGCTAGGAGATCTACATCAACACACACAATATAGGGGGATTCTATTATATTCCATGCACACATGTTAGTACATTTTCTATAGTTATTATTGCTCGCTACTTCACAAAGTATGACCGACACAAGATCACCATGAGGGCACAACATGCACACACACACACACCGAACTACATTTGGGTATGAAATGTAATGAATGCTCAAATTAGTAAACCCATTGTTGTGGCGGTGAGGTCATCGACCCATTAATTTTGCATCTTTTATTTTTAGGGTTTTGATACTTATTTGTCTTTTGTAGGTCATTCCTTCATCCTACATTATTTGATACATCATGATCGCAATTCAATGAGATCTACACAATGCAAGGACAAGGAATATTTGAGTATCTTTGACACTGAAAGAACCATATTATGAGATTTTACAAAGACTAGGACACCTATTTTGTAGGCTAAGACACCTTAAAGGGCACCCTAGTACCCTCATGGGTGCTCTAAATATTTATATCCTCTAGATCTAGCCTTTACGGAACCTTTTAGATTCCTACTTTTGGAATTCACATTGAGACCTACAAAACCTTACGATAGTCTTCGGCAATCATCTAAGTCCTTTCCTTTTACATCTTTACATACTTAGGGTTTTATTTCATCGGATATAATTATTTAAAATCATTTCATACTATTTTAGCATATTTTACATCATTGTAGTCCTCCTCATATTAGAGTTAATATTATTATACTTTCCCATAGTTTAGTTTAATTTTAGTTAATTAGTAGGTTCATTCTTTATTGTAGGTTTACTGGTGATTTTGTGATCTTGGTGTGACCTCAAAGTGACAAAGGTGATTACAAGAGAATACTTATAAGTTAATCTAAATAGAAACTAAGTGTTATATTGAAGTGCTAGATCTAAATATTTTTCTTTAATATTTGAATGGATTGAAATAATGGAAATAAGAGGGATATGGTACTAACCTTGAATTAACTTACCTCACTATGTGTGTTGGGACTATAGATGAGGTATGTGGTATGGGATATGGGAAAGTTGTGACTGAATGGCCTCGGGAAGGGAAAAGCTGACTATTTTCCTATACTTGAGGGTGCACAGGAGGATACTCGGGGGCACCCTGGGGTGCCCTAGTCTGATATCTGGGTGTTGTAGACTGTAGAAAAGCTCAGAACTTGAATTTGGAAGTGTCACAATATCTCTAAAATACCTTCACTCTGTCACATGGGTGTCACAATAATGTCACCTATGTCATTATGAATGTTACCTGCAAAACCCTATCCAAAGCATCAATTCCTAAAAATAAAAATGCATATGAATAGGTCGGACCTGACCTCAACTGCCAAACTAGTGGCCTTACGACTGAGCGTTGCACTACATTTTGGACCCAATGTAGTTCTATGTGTGTGTGTGTGTAATTTTGTGCCTAGGGTGCCCTAGCACCAATGACATGTAGTAATAAGGGGCAATAACTAGATGTAAAATGCAAATGGTGGATGGAATGGAAAGAATACAACCTTTCCCCCTATGCTTTGTGTGTGATGCAAGATGTAGAAGATGCCCAAATGTAGTCCCTTGCCTTAGTAGATAGTTTCCCTTGATAGTGAGATGTCCCCCATAATGTAGTGAGTATGTTATGTTTATATAGGGATCTCTTGTTCAAATTTTGACACTAGTGACCAAAACTACCGACTATGACCTAGGGGAATACATGGGGTAACCATTAGGACTGACCTCGAACAAATAAATTAAGACCACAAATTATGATGACACACGAGCACCTAAAATCATGGATGGGGGCCAGGGTGCCCCAGTGCAACCCTAGGTGCCCCAACATAGACCTAAAGATGACAACTGAGAAAATTATGACACCGAGACACCCTAAAAGATGCCCAAAACAGAGACAAATGATGACTGAACTAGAAAACAACAATGA
Organism: Taxus wallichiana var. yunnanensis; assembly: GCA_018340775.1. Classification (NCBI taxonomy): domain Eukaryota; kingdom Viridiplantae; phylum Streptophyta; class Pinopsida; order Cupressales; family Taxaceae; genus Taxus; species Taxus wallichiana. Next base: position 858,971,947 of record CM031237.1, read on the forward strand.
TGCCTGACTAACTGACAACAAGACCAAAGGATGGGTCACTAGTGAATACTTTTATTACGCAAGATCCATATATAAAATAACATACCCGGTGGTATTAATGTAATAGTAAGTGCGTGATTTTGTGACTACATTTCCCCCACTTTATGTTGGTGAGTGGAAAGCTTGGTAACATAAAGTAGATAGAGAGATGTGTACTGAGAAAAGTGGAGAAGCCCAAGTTGTAGAAGAAGAATGTAGATGTGTAGTAAATGCATGCCGATAGAACTATAAGAAGCGTGTGATCCGAACCATGGATCATGAGTTGATCCATGCAATGTATAAAAAAGTGTAAGTGTCACGATGAAGTGTGGGAAATGAAAATGATGATTAGGATTTTGATTTTGAACGTGGTTTAATAATGAATAGGTGGGTAGGGAGTGATTAGTTCCCAACCCGAAATGCTTGTATATGAATGGAATAATGGGAGGATTTGGGCATCTCCTGCTGCCAGAGGAAGAGTGTAGGGAGAAAAGTGTGTTATTCTCCAAACTTTAACTACATCCTCAAGATCTAGCCACTATATGAGATGGACTCAGATCAAAATGTTGAGATTTTGGATCCAAATGATTTTGATTAAACAGTTGACCCATATAGGAGTGATAAGGGGAAAGGAACTCTTGCCCCCACTCCATGGGTGTCACCGCAATGTAAAGGCTTCCAAGTTAGGTCATCTAGAAGTGAACATGATAGAGAATGAGATGGCTTCCAAGTTAGGTCATCTGGAAGTGAACACGATAGAAAAATGAGATGGCTTCCAAGTTAGGTCATTAGGAAGAAAACAATAGAATGAAAGAGATGGCTTCCAAGTTGGGTCATTTGGAAGTGAAATGCATGGAATATAGAATAAAATCCCAAGTTAGGTCATCTAGGAAAGAAGTGGTGAATGTAACTCCCAAGTTAGGTCATCTGGGAGACCACTTGTAGATTTGAATGATATGATTTTTGATTTGAACGCGTTGATTTTGATTGGTTGATTGATTTGTTTTGATTGGTTACTCATGGAGAGGTTTTTTGCTAATTGCCCCTAGGTTAGGTCATTAGGGGAAATTTTGCTAGAAAATTGATGATGTCACGTAAAAATATTTTTAGTCATTTTTGCCCCCAAGTTAGGTCATTAGGGGGATTGATAGGTTATAGCATGTGATCATGTTTGGGAGGTGTTAAATGATTGTTGCCCCCATATTAGGTCATTAGGGGGGGATTGATGGTGAAATGTTGTGTATAAATTTTTAGAGGTGTTGGATTCATGATGTTGAAACACGTGGTGACATAAGGGGGATTATAGGGGGACCCCCAATAATATGCCCCCTTTCGGTGAAAGAGGGAGTGATGAAAAGAATGAACTCTAAGCCAAAAAAGTAAATGACAAGAGGTTAAAACATATGTATGTAGTAAAAAGAGAAAAGTGTGAAGAAGATATAAATGCATGAAAACATGTACAATATGGTGGTAGGTGGAATTCTAAAAAGAATTCCACAAATGGGGTGTAAATCGGAGTAAAAATGCTCAAGATATGAGTGAAATGGTGTAGTGTGTATTAGTTGTGGTAATAAGCATGCAAAATATGGACCATAGTAAAGGTGGCATTTGAAATGTGATTATAAATAGTAAAGTGAAAAGGTAACTTATCACTTCATTTGTCTTTTTACGTGAGTGTGAGAGTGTATATGGAGTGAGTAGAGATGCCTCAAGTGAGACCATTACGTCCTAGTCGGTTTGAGAGAGTGGTGACCTTTGTGGTGGCATCATGCACTACTACTACGGAGTTGGTAAGTGTGTTATTTTTGTAAAAATGTAGGGTGTACTAGGCATTTTGAGTTGAATTTTTGAAAATTTAGGTTTTTGATTTTCTCGGCATTTGGGACCCGAGAAAGAGCGGTGAGGGTGCTAGTGACCCCTGGGACTGGAGTGCCCAGAACCAGGTGCTAGTGTCTACTCTGGGGTGCCCAGTCCTGCATCTAGGTGCCCTGGTCCATAATTTTTTTGATTTGATGGATAATGCTAGGGAATATGTTTCTAATATGTTGAATTGTTGTATTTGATTGTGGGAGGTGTGCTAATGTTGTTTTTTTGTTTTTTGGTGTTGTGTAGAGGGATATTCACTCGAGGGAGTTCCGTGGTGGTCAACACTTGAGTACATTATTGGGATTGGGTTTTTTAGATGATGATTGGGATGTGATGGACCATGCTGGCCTATGGCATATAGCAGCACGATGATGGGGATGTGCCCCATAATATGCCCATGTTGATTACATTATGTGATAGGTGGTGTGTCGATACGTGCACATTTTGGTTTCCCACAGGGGAGATGATGGTGACACTGGAGGATGTATATCACATACTGTGATTTCTAGTGGTTGGAGAGTGAGTACGAGTTATGGAAGTAGTAGTAGATATGGAGTGCTAGATGTGCTCGACTAGATGATATTTTGTAGGGGCCTAGGTACCGCAGGAGAGGCCCATATTAGTTTGGATGTGATATTACATTCTAGGGTTTCGTGGTTATGGAAGTTCATCACAGTGGTGATAACATCATGTATAGCAGTTGAGGGAGGAGGTGTCGACATCTTGTATAAGATGCATGACATATGTCAAGTGGATAGAGGAGGATGGGATGAGATATATGTGGGGTGAGTGTGTGTTGGCCCATTTATATAGGGATTTGTATCGGTTTACACAGGATGAGCATGGTGGGGGGGGGGGGCCACCACACTACTACATGTATGGGCATATGAGCATATAGTCGTATTGAGACCAATTGCAGGGCCATGAGGAGAGTGGGCTCGACTCTGAGATATTTTCTCGATGTTGGGTTGATATTCATAGTAGGAAGATGGACACAGATAGTTTTAGAGCCCTGATAGATAGGATGGGGCCGGAGTTAGTGATATGGAGGCCATATCGGGATTATGGGGGATGGCCTGAGGATGCTATAGAGTTGTGATGTATTCAGAGGACCATGTGGTTAGAGGACCACTTTCTAGGTGTGGTGGAGTTTTTCAGGTGGAGAGGGTATCACGATAGTTTGGTATGGCGCAGGATGTGCCCCCAGAGCCATACATATGGTTATGAGTTGTTAGGGCCCCTAGGAGGGTGGGTGCTAGGCCAGGGCCCACAACAGAGTAGTTGATACCACCAGGGCCAGATGTGGTAGACCCAATGATAATAGTTGTAGATGGAGATGATGGGGTACGATGGAGGATTATCGAGCAGTGTGGTGGGGAAAGTGCATCGCATCGATGGGTGTTATTATATCTAGTGTTTGCAGAGTGCCATGGAGTTTCTGGTAGGAGGAGTGGGTGAGGGAGATGTCCCTGACCCTATAGTGGTGGTGGTGGTAGATCGTAAGTATTTGTGTATGCTAATGTTGTGGTTAATGAAATGTCTATGTTGTGTTGTATGTGGTTGACTAACATGAGGTTGTATGTTGTGTGTATGCAGGAGATGCCTATTGGTCATTGATAGTAGACACATCGATTCACACATTGACACGTGAATGTGCCTAGTGATGTGTTATGTGGAGGGATACTAGAGCATGCATGGACAATATTGCAGGTGAGCATGCCCATTTGTTTGAGCAGTAGCCATAGCAATGATGACATGTATGTATGTCTTTGCTTAGTGAGAGAGGGAGGCACGTGAGGAGACTCATCATGCCCGAGAGGTGGTAGGTGGTGGTCCCTTGGCCCAGGATGTGTTCACATGATATGTAGATTTTGTAGCATCAGTTCTTGGAGCAGAACATGGAGATTGCTGATGTTACGTAGGTAGGTGGAGAAGTTTTGGGGCCGTGAAATGTGGCGTCGTGTTGGTGGCGAGGCATCTAGTTCTAGGGCTCTCGTGGTACATGAGAGTGATAGTGATGATGAGGTTTGATAGTGATGATTGTATATGATGTAGGGGGCCTTTCCCCTCAGTGATGAAACATATTTTTGGGATGATGATTGTATGAATGATATATGTATGGACACCTATTTTTGATATATATTGAGATCGATATTTGAGATGTTTTGGTATTGATGATGTAATGGATATGGTATGGTTTATGGTTATCATTCTCTAGCATGTGTATTGTATTGTATGTGATGAATATAAATTTGATATGATGATGTTAGTAATGGATAGATAAATAGACATGGTAAATGATAATGTAGATAACTAATGTAATTGTGATTGATGAGAATATGAGATGAATAAAATATGTAGCATGTAGGTAACATAATGATGATAATAGAATAAATGTGAAAATAGATAAGTGTATCGTAATGAATATGTGAAAATGTAATGTAATGTAATAGGATAAGGTGATGAAAATAAGGGGGAGATTAACGATGCCCCATTGTATGGATGAATAGGCTCATGTAATAAGACCCCTCAAGTAGTCAAGTATGAGCCACGTAAGAAAGAGTGTGTCATCGGGAAATGATTGAGGTGTGCTAGATGAATGATGAGAGCACGTGATGAAAGGTTCTTAAAACTAAACCCTCAACAGTCATGTAAGAACCGTAAGAACACAAGTGCATCATCGGGAGTGAGGTGATAATGATCACCTACCAATGACCAGGATGATGGGTGGAGGTGGAAGCATATGGAATGGATGGAGCATGAGTGTATGAACCAAAGTGCATGTCATATGGAGTGACCATGGGGTGTGCAGAGACTGGTGGAAACCCATGGGATGCATGTGATGGATAGTGTGAATGAGGTGGATGCAATGAATGTGGTGGTGGAAGCAATGGAGGTGGTGGATGGATAGCATGTATGTGGGGTGGTGAATGATGGAAAAATGAGTACCAGGAGGAGAAGACTCTAGGGGGTGTATGCCTATGTTGTCATGGTGAAGGAGACAATGATCACTCTGAGATGCAAAAAGATATGACACCAGTGTCCTCGAGTTGTTGCAACCTCTCACATAAAGCAAGACAATCATTGTCACGATGGCCACTAATATGATGGTAATTACAATAATATTGATCATGTTGACATTGTAAATGGTGTGGAGGGTGGTGTTGGTTGGAAGGAATTCAAATTAATCACTCATCAAGTAATACACACAACACATCATGAGGTCGAGCATTAGGTGAAAAACATAGAGGCTCATGGTACTGAGGTGAAATAGTGGTAGTAGTAACTGGGTGGAGCCAAAGAAACATGTGCAGGAGGTGGAGAAGGGGAATGAGGTTGTTGCCTTTGCACTTTGGGTTGAGATAATGGTTTGCTTTTGATTTTCTAGGAGGTGGAGAGTAGAGAGAGCATGCTTTGTTTGAATTTTAGCCAAGGGTGGAGGTTTCTTAGGATGTACAACTGGAGGTGTAGGTGGAACAACAAAGGACATAGTAATCAGAGAAATGTGAGGAGGCTCTACTAGAGGAGAAGAAAGAAGGTCATGTTCTAGATCGATAACCTTGTAACACAAAAGTATAAAGGACTCACAAGTATCATACTGTAAGTGTTGCTTTAGAGGAGGAATAAGACCATGATAGAAGATGAACTACTTTTCCAAGTCACTAGGGTGAAAGATAAGTTGATGTATACATGCATTAAAGCATAAGATGTAATCCTGAATAGGTTTGGAAGAGCCCTGATGTAGAGTAGGAATGTGATCGTATGTGACCCTAGGACCATTATTGATAATAAACCGATGAAGGAATGCATCCTCCATGTCATAGAAAGTGCTAATAGAACCAAAAGGGAGATGGGTATACCATTGTAGTGCATCATCAGTAAGACTATAATGGAAGGCCTTAAGCAACAAGTGATCATTAGAGTAGTCGGCCATAAGTGTGTGGTAATGTATAACATGGGCATGAGGATCACCGGTACCATCAAAGCATGTGAAAGTAGGCATGAAAAATTCTTTGGGGAAGGTAGAATTATGAATATTTTTAGGGATGGGGTTTCCATGTAAAGAGTTGTTGTCAATGGAGGCATAATAGGCTCTACTTTCTAAAGTAAGAGTATGAACTTGTGATTGGAGTTGTCCTACAACATGCATGAGAGATAGAAGATCTGTGAGGGGATGGACAGGAGATGGAAAAAGTGTATTAAGTGGTTGAATTTTTCCATTATGAGTGATCATGGGAATGTCAAGAGGTGATATAGTGGAATCAGATGCTAAAGGTGTGGTGGTAGATGTGGATGTAGGAGTGGTAGTATGACTAGTATCAACACAAACTCTAGTAGGTGTAGTGAGAAAGGAAGAAACCTCAATAGGTGAAGATATAGTAGGAGTGGGAGAGGATATGGGAATAGAAGGAGAAGAAGCAACAATGGGGGGTGACTCATGTGCAATAGTAGATACAACTTGAGGAGTGGGAGAGTCACATGTAGCAAAGTATGGAAAGAAGGAGACCCATGATGTTGATCAATAGAAGATGGGGTCCCAAAAGAATGGTATGGTCATCACAAGAATCAATAGGATCATCAATGTAATAAGAAGGAGAATGCAAGCTCAAAAGAGATGTGTGAAGAGGGCTATCGGAAGTGGTAGAAGACATAGGAGTAATGACAGGGGTGGTGAGAGGAGAGGTAGGAGGTACACCAGATTGTGAATCAATGCCTAATAAATAATCAATGATAGAAGGATCTAAAACATGGGTGGCATATCAGAAGAAGAATAAGAAGGATCACATGCAATCGGATGGCATGGTGTACAATGAGTGAAAGAAACAGGGTCATCAACAAGGCATATACCTATAGGAGAATCAACGGGATTAGTTGGCACACGTTGTTGGCCTTCTAGGAGCTTGTTGAATATCATCAGGTAAGATCATAGGAGCACTATATAAATCCCTAAGCTCAGCTATGGTAGCCTCATCATAAATAGGATTGACACTAAAATGAGACATGATGAAGGAAAATAAAAACTATGCTAACCACTAGGGTATAAAAGAGGATCCAAAAGAAAAATGTTGAAACGTAGGGTTCACCAAAATGATTAACTAAAAATAGAGATTTTTGGCTATTTTATAAGTTAATCTAAATAGAAACTAAGTGTTATATTGAAGTGCTAGATCTAAATATTTTTCTTTAATATTTGAATGGATTGAAATAATGGAAATAAGAGGGATATGGTACTAACCTTGAATTAACTTACCTCATTATGTGTTGGATGTAGCATAATGGTATGTAGGGGGAAAGCTGTGACTGAATGGCCTCGGGAAGGGAAAAGAGCTGATTATTTTCTATACTTGAGGCACTGGGAGGAGGATCTAGGGCACCCGGGGTGCCCTGGTCTATAATATGGGTGTTGTAGACTATAGAAAAGCTCAGAACTTGAATTGACAGTGTCGTAATATCTCTGAAATACCTTCACTCTATGTCACACATGTGTCACAATAATGTCACCTATGTCATTGTGAATGTTACCTGTAAAAACCCTATCAAAGCATCAATTCCTAAAAATAAAAATGCATATGAATAGGTGGATGACCTCAACTACCAAACTAGTGGCCTTATGACTGAGTGTTGCACTACATTTCGGACCCAATGTAGTTCTATGTGTGTGTGTGTGTAATTTTTGTGCCTAGGGTCCCTAGCACCAATGACACAGTGGTAATAAGGGAAATAACTAGATGTAAAATGCAAATGGTGGATGGAATGGAAAGAATACAACCCTTTCCCCCTATGCTTGTGTGTGATGCAGATGTAGAAGATGCCCAAATGTAGTCCCTTGCCTTAGTAGATAGTTTCCCTTGATAGTGAGATGTCACCCATAATGTAGTGAGTATGTTATGTTTATATAGGGATCTCTTGTTCAAATTTTGACACTAGTGACCCGAAACTACCGACTATGACCTAGGGGAATACACGGGGTAACCGTTAGGACCGACCTCAAAAATAAATTAAGACCACAAATTACGATGACATGGGCACCTAAAATCACATGGACTGGGGCCCCAGGGGCACCCCTGAAAGTGCAACCTAGTGCACCCCAACATAGACCTAAAGATGACAACTAAGAAAATTATGACACCTGAGACACCCTAAAAGATGCCCAAAAAATGGCGCCCGACTAATTGACAACAAGACCAAAGGATGGGTCACTAGTGAATACTTTTATTAAAGTTTAGCATTCAGGACTTAGTCAATTTTGAGCATGAAGACCTATTTTTAGAAGATGGCATGTGGAACACACCAACAATGCAGAGACGTGTGCGCCACACATTGTCTATCTTTGGAGGATCGGATCGAAGTGTTTTGCATGGAGACAAGCTAAGAATAGGATTGTCACTTTAGTTAACTATAAGAGGTCTATAGATAGCACACTTGCATGTGTGGCTATGCCTGTAAACGGTGCGTGGCTATTAATAGCATGCGGCCTATTTTTGGAATAGATAAGCGGTGAAGGGAAAGTCCCCACCCTATATAAATGATGTGAAGCACTTAGTAGGATATATATAGATATACAGAGATAGAGAAGAGAGATATATAGGTATATGCAGAGCATAAGAGGTAAGCATAGAGAGATATGTGCATATGACTGGATTACTATATCAGATCCATGCGCGCATTGGTATAGAATGCCATTATTGTAAGGAGATTATGTGGTTATTAATAGATAGAAGTTATTGGTTGAATCTAAGTGTCATTCCTATGTGTAATTGAGTAGTGCATGTTCTTGATTCAATTATGATTATTGTTTAAACTTGTTCTTTCTTAGATCTGAATATGCCACGCCTTGTAGAATGAGGGCTTAGTTATGGATATATATGTTTCTACCTTCATCATGCTAACATCTTGTTATAAAGAACCCTAAAGAGGGACCTAGTACCTTTGTGCGCTTCGGGTGAGCACTCGAGTCTAATTTGAGTGATGTGTCGCAACGTCTAGGGTGTTATCAGTAAATTCTAGGCTACACCAACTATTAAGGGCACATTAAATCAATGAACCTTGCATTACACACTTCACGCTCAACACTTCATGGTATACATCTTTTCTAGTATATACTCTCACATGACACACTCGTTTCCCGATGAAACACTCTTGTTTTATAGTTCATTCTTGATATGTTGAGGGGAGTTTATAAATTAACCTCATTGCATACACATCCACTATGGAGCAATGCATATCATTCCATCTTCACATCTTGCATACCACACCATGACACTCATACAAAATTTTCATATCTTGGTTACATTTATTCTTGTTAGCTTATACTACTTACATGTTGCACTTTACTTACTATGTTAGATGGATACTTAGCATGTCATTATACTTACCATATACACATACACGTTCACTTGGTATTTAGAGTTGAATACAAATCTCTTATAGCTCTAGACGCGATGCATGATGCTTGACACTTTGAATCCCTTGATATTCCCATTAAGGCTTACGGGGCTATTTACCTTTACTACTCTCATTCTACACATATCACAAGTTCTATTGTTACATTCTATACTACTTTTCATTTGTCACTTTACTTTTCTTGTAATTTACATGCTTTGACATAGTATTTATCTTTCTAACATGCTAACAGGTGCTTCATGTGTAGCATTTGCGTTATAAGATACATACAACCATGGCTATCTATCACTACTTGCTCTCCATTGCTTTCCATTGTTTGCTTTTTTTGTGGGCTATGCCCTATGTCTTTTTGATAATTATTTTCTTTTGGTCACTTCAAAACTGATTGTCTAGTGACTTTATGAGCGATGTCCCATGTATGAAACTTAATTTGCATGGTCCATCTTGTCTTCCTACTTTTTGTTACATTGTATTCCATTACATGCTAGCTATTGTTATAATCAACATTTGTTTACTAGCCTATCTTGATTGCATGTGCCTTGGTTTCTACCATGAACATCCCCTCCCCTTGTAGGTATCCATTTCAGATCGAAGTATCGGGTCCTCTCTTTTGGACCACAATCTCCTACAGTTGTTGCATACACCCCAAACAAGGGGGGCACCTATTGGGTGAAAAAATCACCCCTACAACATCTCGAGGTACAATATAGACCAACACAATAAAAAATAAGCACATGCATACAATCATAAAAATGGTCCAAAATCGAGACTTGGACCTAACACATAGAGTGGAAAATAGTGCCCAATAGAAGATTGTAGTGCCCAACGCTTGTGTCCTCCCCTGGGTGCTAATGTCCTAGGGTAACAACAATCACTTTCTCAGTTCAACATAATCTCCAATAGTTTTCATATCAGTTCTCCGGTAGCAGGAACTTGTCTCAGGAACATAATTCAATCTATCGAGTTACATTTTAGTTATAATTGCAATACGTTGGAATAAATCGAAATAAATAGAACAATCGAACAAATCGGGACGTATCATCTGTAGTGGTTCTTGTTGGGTAGAGTCATGGAAGGAGAGAAAAGCTAAACCTCTATCCCTAACACTCTTCACTCTTGGTGTGATATCAATCAAAAACTCATTCTTGGCATGAGATCACTCAAAAAAAACTTGCTCTCAGCATGAGATCGCCAAAAAAACTTGCTCTTGGCGTGAGATCACCCAAAAACCTCACCATAGACAACAAAATCAACAACATTTCCAAGTGAATCATGATAATTCTCTATCTCATACTCTCTTACATATCAGGTGCACACTTTCCTTTTACATACTTTTACACTCTTTACTTATACATGTATTTTTCATATACAAAATTTTGAGTACTTTCTTGCTCTTCTTTTGCAGGTTTGTCCTTAATACACAACAAGAAGTAGCCTACATCAGCAAATACAAACTTACAACAACATGTACAAGCCACACATACGATTCACCCATAGGGTCTAACTCCCTTTCTAGTCTCCACACTTCACATTACGATCGCTTCATGCTTCACTTGTTCACTCGTGTATGTTATCTGCTACACTCTTCTCTATGGGGTCATAAGGTACACATCTTTTATCTATTTTATGCTATCGATTATTCACTCAATATCATAAAGTGGGGTAAATGTAGACACAAAATCTATGTACTTGGGTACATTTCTAGGTCCTAGAGCATACTAATATATACATGATTCCTAAGTAAGAAAATTAATAATTGACAATGTATTTTGGGTCTTTTGCTTTGTATCTTATACTTTTATTGAACTTACACACCCTACAATCCTATTAGTATTTGAATAATTTATCTTTTATGGCCTCGAGACATTAGCGCTCAGTGCTCCTATCCCTCTTGGGTGCTCCTAACCATTTATCCTCTTTTATCACTCTTTTGGGTATCTTTTACTTCTTGGGAATCTTTTATACTTTTGGGTTGGACATCATATTATAGATTATAAAATTCAAACAAGGGAATCATCATATATATATTTATAACTCTCAAATAAGGGACCAAGCACTAAGCATTATCTACTACCACCTAAGCTTGCATCCAAAGGCACAAGAGCATCAAAAGCATCCATCTAGCACAATCATTCAACAAACAAGGGTAACATCACTACTGCATACACATCATAGGAGGGGAATTCTATTTTATTCCATTGCACACATTCTATACATTTGCTACATTCTATATCTAGCCCCTATTACTATGTAGCTTTCACAAGGGCATAATTACACACACATTCACACATAACTACATGGAGTCCGAGATGCAATGCAACGCTTAGTGCTAAGTTCACTCTTCATGTGACCTCTGTGGTCATACAACTCCACATTCTACATCTTTTAATTATATTTTATGTGGTTTTGGACATGTGTAGGTAGACATGTTGTTTTATAGGTTACATGTACATCGATGATCAAGGAGCGAAATCAAAATGATAAACAAGGATTAGCAACGAAGCTCCTCCTCCGCGAGAGAAGAGACCAGATCTTGATAATTCACTCAGACACTAATGCCCAAGTGCTCTTGTCCTCCTGTGGGCATTCCTATCTAGAACATTTCTAAGTCTCGAACCTCCAAAGTCAACATTGATGACATTGTTCAAAGTCTATTCAAGCTATTCACTTGCCTAGTGATTAACTAAAAATGATCTAAGTACAAGGAAATAGTAATCCTAGTTAATATAATTAAAAGAACTAAAAATTTATATAAATGAACTAAAACAATATAGAACAATTGTAATTGATTATTCTAAGTGAAATAAAACCCTAAGTATGCAAGTAAAGAAGGATAAATGACTTAGTTGATTGGAGAAGACTATGTCGCAGTCCTGGAAATAAAATCTGAAAGTGTAGATGATCACTCAGAAGTCTTGTGAAGACAAGATGTGTAAGATCTAAAGCGGCCCTGGGGCACATGGGAAGGATCTGGGGCACCCCGAGATGCCTTGGTCCATGTAGATTGGGCACCCTAATCTCTGTAAATGCTCAGAATCCAAATTTTACAGGGTTGCAAGGTATATCGAACACTATATGTCTTTCAAACTAGATTCACTGGGATGTGCCGAATGTGGTGAATAATCAAATGATGACTTGTAAGAGGAAATGAAGTATCAAACCCTAAGAAAAATAAAGATGTAGAATGAATGGGTCTAACTGACCTAAACTGCCAAACTAGAGGTCTTATCATTGAGTTTTGCACTACATTTCGGATGTAGTTCTGTGAGTGTGTGCATGTCGTTCCCTAGGTGCTCTTGTGTTAGTCACACTTTGTGAAGTAGTAAGCAATAATAACTATAGAAAATGTAATAACATGTGTGCATGGAATAGAATAGAATCCCTCCCCTATGTTGTGTGTGTTGATGTAGATCTCCTAGCCTTGATGCATGACACTATGTGGATGCAAGTGATGCAATGGATGCAACTCTAGATGGAGTGATAGTAGTGTGATGTTAGGACCCTCATTATGGTCTTATAACTTTATATTTATAGGGTTCTCAAGCTTTAATTTCATAATTAACCCCAACATGGCCGACTAGGAAAAAGATAAAGATGAAAAATGGCTAGAAAGGCCCCAAAAAGAAGCGGGAAGGTGGCACATGCATTAGGGCACCCAGTGGGACCAGGCACCCCTAATGTAAGCTGGGTGCCTTAATTTTGGGCTAGAATGATGGGGCAATTGTGAAACAAGTGGATAAGTGCAAGAAAATAGAGTAGGAAAGCTGAAGTAAAATTTAAAATAAAGATGACAAAAGGTGGGATTAATTTGTACTTTATTCACTTGAGAACCTTCTAAATAGTAGTATAAGATTGGGTTAGAAAATGCCTAAAGTGTAGGATTTTGTGTCTACACATTTTTCCTCCACTTTATGTTGGTGAGTGAAACACTTGGTAACATAAAGTAAATAGAGATGTGTACTGATATCCATGTAGATTGTAGAAGGAGACATGTCGATGGACTAAACTCAAAGCATGGAATGACAAAAAGAAAAATGTGTAGGAACGTGGATTCTAAAGATGAAAAATGTGCATAAAAAGTGATGAGAGTGAACCTAGGGTGGAATGTGTGTGTAGTGTACCGCGGTGTAGTAAAGGAAAGTGTATGTAGTGGTGTTTTGTCTTTTTCGTTGTCATCATCGTTGTTGTTTACCCCTATTTTGACTATGTGTTTCTCATACGGACCGGACTGCAAGGAGAAAATGATCAAGTAGTCAAATATGTATATATGTAAAAATGCTATGTAAAATACGCATGCATATAAAAATGTGTAAAATACACAAATGTAAAATACGCTAGAATAAAAGTGTAAATAGAACATGTGCACCTGATCCATGTCAAGAAAAAGGGTGTATAAGGATATCATGTATTGTCACGAGTTTTTGGGTGATCTCGCACCACCTTGGTGAAGAAGTATAGGGAGGAAATGCATTGTATCCTCTAACCTTTAACCACTTCTGTTGAAATGTGTGAAGAGATCTCTATACCATCTTGGTTTTTGGGTGATCTAACGCCATTGGATGAAGTAGTGTAGAGAGGCACACCCATTGTAACCCCAAGCCTGTAACTGCTCCATAGAATTTCCAAAGGACACCATGTCATGTAGAGGTCATTGTGTATGGAGTTCGTAGACTAGTCTAAACTCACTCGTTGTATGTGAACCAATGTAAATACACCGTGTTAGTAGAAAAAACCTCAATGATGCCCCCTCTTTGGGGGCACATGTAACATCGTTGAAAGGAGAATGTGGCCCCAAAAGAGGACCAACCGCACTCGACTATATAGAAATTTTCCTGCAGTGGGAAAGGGAAAACGCTTGGTAGATACCAAGGTGCACAACAAAACAATTGTTAGTTTGAAAACACATGCATGCAATAAGATAAGTGTAAAATACACAGACAATGTAGAAACTACCAAGCACAATAGTGTAAACATGTAAGAAAACAAGTAGACCACACAAAGTGGGTTGCAAACATGGGACATCACTCACGATGTCGTAAGACACGCAAATCCATTCATGGCTACAAACAATAAACAAGTGTGCACACAAACATAGGGCAAATCCGCATACTGATGGAAAACAATGGAACAACAAGTATAGACAAATAAACAAGTAGTCGTGGAAACATGTAAATCCTACAAAACAAGTGTTGCACATAGAACACCCATTAGCATGTTAGAGCAATAAACAATATGTCAAAGTGTGAATGATCAAGTAAATGTTAAGTATAAAATGAAACAATAACACCCGAGTAAGGTGAATTTGGATGCCCCTAGAGATCGGTATAGGAAGGGTAGAAGGTGAGCATCCATGCCACGTGTAAAGTCTTGTATCTTCGATCACATTAGAAAAATGCGTGAACGCATGTGTGTATGATAATGACATATAAGAAATCATGTAACATGTGTAAGAAAGTGATCATGAAAAACACTAGTAAGAAAAGTAAATGCCCCCAAGACAATGTAGTATGTTGTGGATGGATGGAATGGAATGCAAGATGGAATGATAGGAGAAACATGCCCCCCAAGTGGATGGAATTTATGCAATGATGTTCATTTTGTTTTCCCCCTCGAGTAGTCAAGAATGAACCAAAGCGAGAGTGCATCATTGGGAAATAGTCGAGTAGTGTTGGTTGTGTGTGTAAGCGTTGTGATGAGTGTATATATGTAATGGTGATGAAATACGACATGTAGAGAGATGTGCGTGAACCCTATATGAAGCATATATCAAAACTATGTTATTAGTGTAGGTTATTATTTATCTTTTATTTATTTATTAGGATAATTCTTACACTTGTGTTAGCCCTACACTTGTTGGGTTAGCTTGCTTAGGTGTACTAGTTGTGTGGAGTTAGCTTACTAGTTGTGTTGAGTTAGCTTCTTAGTTATGTGGAGTTAGCTTACTAGTCTTTTGGAGTTAACTTAACTACCAGTATCAATTAGTGGGAGTTATTCACCACTGATTTAGGTAGTAGTTGCACTTCCCTCCTCCTATATGTACATCTTTCTTATTGAGTAATTCAAGTCATTGTATTGTAATGTATTGAGCATTATGGATTATGATGGATTTCCATATATGGTATTTTATCTCTTCTGTTTTGCAAATCTAATGTGGTGTGCTATTATCATCTGAGATCATGGCTTGGAACAATCTTCTTATCATTCCTTTCATGGTATCAGAGCTATAGATGATGTAGACATCCATCTATAAGTTTTCTTTGCAAGAAAGGGTTTATTATTTTCATGTATTTGAAATTTGTTAGAAATTTTCTATAGCATGCATTTTTATGCAAAACAAAGTGTGGCATTGGATTTGGAAGGTGCCAAAACCATAGAATTGATTGTAAACTTGACCATGTTTTGAGACAGTCAAATCTGGATGCATATATGTACCCTCAGGTGCATTCTTTTATCCATTGGATATAAGCATGTACCTTCGGGATGCATTCTTTTGATCCTCTTGATATTTCAGTTTTGGATACGATATCTTTTATCCACTAGACATAGATATGTACCCTCTAGGTGCATTCTTTTATCCATTGGATATAAACATGTACCTTTGGATGCATTCTTTTACCCTTTGGATATTTCTGTTTTGGATGTAGTCTTTTATCCACTAGACATAGATCATGTACCCTTTGGGTGCATTCTTTTATCCATTGGATATAATCATGTACCTTCCAGATGCATTATTTTACCCTATAGATATTTCTATTTTGGATGCAGTCTTTTATCCACTTGACGCAGATCTGTACCCTCTGGGTGCATTCTTTTATCCATTGGATATAAGCGTGTACCTTCCGGATGCATTATTTTACCCTTTGGATATTTTGTTTTGGATGTAGTCTTTTATCCACTGGACGTAGATATGTACCCTCTAGGTGCATTCTTTTATCCATTGGATATTGATGTGTACCCTCTGGATGCAATGATTTACCCTCTATGGACATTTTAGGTTTTGGGCGTAGGCTTTTATCCTTTGGTCGTAAGCATGTATCGTGTGGATGCACTCTTTTACCCTTTGGACATTTGGGTGTCATGTGTACCTTTTAAAAAAACATCAGCATTAAAATATTATTTTAATAGCAAAACCTTCTAGAGCTCATAACTTTTGATTCATAGCTCGGATTAAGGTGATATTTTTTTTTGAAATTGTGTATTTTTTTGAGATCTACGCATTGGTGACATTTTTATACACATATTTCAAATGTAAAATGTATTGTTACTCATTATAATATTTACATGCACTCAATTATAAAGTGCCAAATTTGGGAGGGTGTTGTAATCACTTGTGGACATAATTTCGATTGAGCGACATCCTAAACTTTTGGGTGTTGCATTCTTGTATCTATGGGTGTATACATTTATATCTCTCTTGTTTGTTGAGATATTTTGGATCTGTATTTTTGACACTTTTTTGGCATGTTGACAGTCTCTCTTATGGGGGAGCTATTCTGGTGAAGCCCAAGTGTTAGTTTGTCAGTGTTCGAGTAGTTGATTTTGGCAACTCATACAGATATGTGGTATCACTCTACTCATTCAGCAGTATGGGAGGGTGTGGTGTTGATACTAATTCTTTGGGTTTCGTGTCCTTGCCTTATTACCTTGGCTTTTCTTGGATCGTGGCACTCCTATTTATTTGGATCTTATGTCCTTGCCTTGTTGCCTTGGTTGTTCTTGGATCATGGCACACCTATTTGTAGTAGTTGATCAAATTATGTTTGGTTTTTTTGCATTTTTGATATCACTCCATTGACGATCTCCTTACATGGAGCTATTCTGGTGAAGCCCCTTTGTGTCGCATTTTTTTGAGTTCTATGATCGAGTTAAGCGGTGCATTCGGACCACAATGTACGCACCACACTTCTTCGGCATTGTACGAGTTTTTGATCCGAGCTTCGAGGATATCTTGCAGCGGGATTTTGTCTCTCTGCTTTGTTATTCTTTTGGTTTTGGGTACCTTGCGGTGTCCAATTTTTCTAGTTATTGTACGTGGGTACCTCATCAGGCCTTGTTTGGGACCCACCTTCTTTTCACCCACCTAAGTTATGCTTATGGGAGGGTGTTAGTGTAGGTTATTATTTATCCTTTTATTTATTTATTAGGATAATTCTTACACTTGTGTTAGCCCTACACTTGTTGGGTTAGCTTGCTTAGGTGTACTAGTTGTGTGGATTTAGCTTACTAGTTGTGTTGAGTTAGCTTCTTAGTTATGTGAAGTTAGCTTACTAGTCTTTTGGAGTTAACTTAACTACTAGTATCAATTAGTGGGAGTTCTTCACCACTGATTTAGGTAGTAGTTGCACTTCCCTCCTCCTATATGTACATCTTTCTTATTGAGTAATTCAAGTCATTGTATTGTAATGTATTGAGCATTATGGATTATGATGGATTTCCATATATGGTATTTTAGCTCTTCTATTTTGTAAATCTAATGTGGTGTGCTATTATCATATGAGATCGCGACTTGGAACAATCTTCTTATCATTCCTTTCATGTGTTGAATAGAGGAGTGATGATTTATCCCTAAGCGTATATCACTATATGATGAAAGGATGGAAACAGTGACAATTTAGCCTAAAGTGTATGCCACTATGTGATGACCAGGATGGAGATGGGTGACGATTTTCCTAAAACATATGTCACTACAAGATGAAAGGAGGAGTGGTGATGTAACCTAGGGGTGTATACCACTACAAGATGATAATGGGGGTGGTGAGTTAGCCTAAAGCTTATACCACTATAAGATTATAAAATGGGTGACAATTTAACCTAAGTTATATGTCATGAATCTTTGGAAATGTCAAATGAGGAAAAGTCACATGGTGAATGTAAGGTGTATTTTATTGGTAAACCCTCGCAATCAAGTATGGACCGAGGAACTAAAGTGCGTCATAGGGTGGTGAGTGCAGCGCGTAGAAAACAACGTAGTATAAATGACCAAGTGATGAAGATGGTATGTAAATGCGCAATGTGGGCAATGCAATGTAAGATATGTAGTGTGTATAGAATATGTAATGTGTGAGATGAAATAGTAATTGTATATAGAAATGGAATATGTAAGGATGATAATATGAAACTAGACCCATATGTAATGGAATCTAGTGTAGTATGTAGGATGTATATAATGGATAAATGTGCTATGTGACTCATGTAATGTAGAAAATGTAGGTTGTGTAGAGTATGTAAAATGCGGTAATAGGTGTAGATAGAATATAGAGTGATAACGTGTAAAGCTAGACCCACATATATAATGTAACCTAGCATAAATGTGGTATTTGAAGATGAAAATGGAAAACTAGATGTTGATGTGGAATCACATCACCCCTGATTGTTTGAAATTCGAAGGATTGAAACTGTTAGTGTGATTGCATAACATGGAGATTTTCCCAAAGTGTGGGACTTTGCAAATGGGAAAGCTCTCCAGAGAAAGGTCAGCTTCCTATTCTTGTATCTATCACCACTCACCAATATAGAGAAAATATTCTAAACCCTACTCTAAATTTTTCCAAGGAGACGGGGAAGAAGGATTACAAGAAAAGTAAAACCTAATTCTACTAGAGGTGATGCACCAATAAGGAATGTTGAATACCTGCTTTGCATAGAGATGAAAACAAAACAAGATTGAGGAGGATGAACACACACCATAGATCAATCAACTACTATGAATCCATTCACTAATAAACACAGACCATTAAACATGTAACACAATCCAACATGCACAGTTAACCAAAGTTGTAATGAGAGATCAGAAAGATGCAAATAACACAAAAGAGGGTTAAAATTTATCCACAGATCTGTATTATTGCTCCACAAATTGATACAATACACTATAATGGCCAAGAGGAAAAAATTTGTATTATAGTTTGAATGGGAGGTTTTTTTACTCCACAATATCACTTACTGAGACAAGAGAAGAAGGGAGGGTGTAAAGCATAATTCTCAATATTAGAATTGAGCCCCTATTTACAATTTATAGAAGAATATTTTGAAGGAGAGGAGAGAGAAAATAGAATCCCAAATTGCTCCAAAATCCTTCAAAAAATCATTGTTTAATCCCTACAATGAGTTCCTTTAGATCTCAATAATCTTTACTTTTATTAATGGCTTGCCTTATGTTTGAATAAATTAACTGTGATTGCACCCCATGTCTAGTCGGCTCCTATAGCCTCATGATGACCCTACCTTTCCACCTACCTCCATTAATGGCCTTCACCTACCTAGGGGTGATATTTCCTTGTTCCCAAATTTTGGAGGTCAGAACCTTAGAAAATGATGATTCCATTTTTTAGAGCTTGCTCCCATGATTCCATTGACTATTCATTTGCAAGAATCGGACATCGGGAGCTCAAGATATGCAATTTGAGTTGAGGGACCCTATAATTTCGGGGTTTAAAAAACCTCCAATTTTTTTTTTTTTATGATTTCATCAAGTTTCCATTGCAAATATCCCTCTCTTATATTTCCAATGACTAAAATTTTGTAGATTTTGAGTGCTTGAGCTCAAGATATGGAACTTTGAATAGGAGGGGTATTTTGATTGCTAGGATTCTGTGATGGGACTTCATGGCGAGCTAGCTTTGCTCAGCGAGCTTCTTGAATTCTTCTTGTGATCCTTGAAATTTCATGTACAAGAGAAATTTATTCTATTACCGTCTCAACCCTATCACTTATTGTTGAGCTCACCAATATTTTATTTGTTGAGGCCGCCTTGGATTTGACACTCTATATAACTCTCTTTGGCTTACTTTGGGCCTTGTGTCTCATTGGCATGCTTTTGCGTGATTGGGAGACCTGTTGATAGTTTAGCATAATTCTCAACCCCTTATCATACATGTTTTTATTTGCCTTCCTTATGTTGATTTTTTATTTGCATCGAACCATTGAGGATCACCTTTGCATGGTGGGCTCACTTGTTGACTCGGTGCAGAAGCCCAAAATACTTGTGTGGTTGTTTTCTCTTTGCACATATGGCAAACTTAGTCATCGAGCCATCCCCACATGTCCGTACCTACTCACCCACCACGTGACACTTTGGCTCAGCTACTAAGCTAACATGGATTTGGAGATCCTTTTCCGCGGACTTGAGGATTTGATCTTTCGACTTGCGTGTCACTTTATTCATTGGTGAACTCCTCCCTAAGAATTCTGAATTGCCGAACCTCCAAAGTTTGAAATTAGGACTTCGGTGTTCATAAATCTTGACATGTCACATGAAGCAATATTCACCAAGCCTCCAGCGAAACCTCCGATTCCCCAAAGTCACGAAGTCTTAATTTAGACTTCGGGTTTGAGGCTTTTCCTTTTTGGGTTCATGACATTGTTATCACATCACTTCCTCGTAGAACCCCAAAACATTGAAAACTACCTTCTCGAAACCTAAAACATTGACACCTCACCACATTTGTATCCCTGAGAGCTTTCATTACATAGACAACTCTCATCGTGACTCTCTGTGCTCCCTTTTCTTGGTTCAAGTTTCAATCTCGGCTCAGTTCTACATCCTGCACTCGCCATTCAAAGCTGATTTCAAGTTGAGTCATCCCGCCTACCTTAAATTCAATGGGCACGATGTTTTTTTTCAGTCACAATCATTTGATCATATTGAAACCAATATTTACATGACCATTCTCCAATGTTGAAACTCTACATAATCCTTTCATAGCTCAGCTTGCTAAACTTCGGATTGCTCATCCCGAACCATGCATTTCCCATCCGCCATCCTTGTAAGCTTTGTTCATTCAATCTTTTCCCTACGATATCGTTCGGTTGGATCAACTATCAAGTGATCCTTTTCACATGGCTCTATTCTCATTCATTCCTTAACTTGTAGGGCTCAGCCTTCATTTGTGTTAATATGGTTTGTTTGCATGGCTTGTTGAGATGTATGGCCTTGTGTCTTGTCCAGACCTGAGACACTTACTTCATGCAACATTGACCCCACTCATCCCATGACCTATTGACTTTGTAGATCCCGTGTGAGTGGCCTAAGCTAATCCACCATATATCCTTCAATTTAGCTGAGTATTAAGACCAAGTGATGCATCCACCTGCCATGGCTTGGTGCTTGAGCTCGCCTCTTCACGGTTTGAGTTCTTCACCATGCTTGAGTTTTGTCACCCTCTCACATTTTATTGTCGAGCTGAATTACCTAAGTTTTTCTTTTGTGATATTCGCAATGATTCCTCCCACACACTTATCTCATTAGGGCTTGGTGATGCATTCTTTTATGGCGACACGATCCTTGGCCTCCATTGAAATGTCGGCGACTTGTTTGGGCACAAGCTCTCATATCACGGGTTCTTCACTTTATGGCTCGGTTCTACCATTTCATACTTTTCTTTGTTGGGTCCATCTCCATCGTGCTCCTACAAAATGGCTCATCTCCGAGCCCTCTATGCCACTGTGGACCATACCTTGGACTCGATCCTATGAGATATGAAACTTGGGTCTATTTTCCTCGGCTCTTGCCTTTGTGCCATGGTTGAGCCTCTAATGTCAAGATTGCTTGAAGCTCCCATTGCCTTCATGACGTCCCATTTTGGTTTCATTTACATAGCACCTGAGCTTTCCACCATGGAGTCGAGCTCATACCCAATAACTCACCACCAATAAAACAAGCTCGATTGAGCTCTTTCCTACCATGGTTCTCGATACGTTCTCACCAGCTCACCGAGTTACTGGCGAGCTTATTTTTCTTGAGTGGCCTATCAAGGCCCAAATAGAGATTTTTTGACCTTGGAGCTCAACCTTTTGGATTTTTGGAATTTTTTCATGCGGATGCCACGATGGAGGTCGAGAATTAAGATTTTGGATTCGTCACATTTTACCCATTTTTCCTTGGTTGGTGGACATGGTCCCAGTTGGCCAATTTTTCCTGGGGGTGAAAATTGTCAACAATTTGGTGACTCACGGGAATATCTACCTCTAGACGCTTTTGTGCCGAGTAGCCTAGGCATATCCATTGGGCATAAGAGTCACTCTATTCATGTAAATTGATCCTGAATCCATTATATTTGAAACACGAAACCATCTCGCATACCGCCAAGCTTGGGTTGGATCATTGTTGTGAATTTCCAATCTTCCTAAGAAGATTTCTTGAGTTCTAACACCACGGAACTCTATTAGACCTGATCCCCTTCTTTCTCTTATGGTTTTCGTATGATGCGGTGATCTTAAATGGCCTTATGGGGAGGCTGCTCAATTTGGTCACACTCTCAATTTTCATAATAAAATCTTAAAATTAAGATTTGTGAGAGTAGAAAATTGTCTTGACTTAAGATCTCCACTTGTTCTTCTCTGTACCACTTGCGGGATCTTTGAAATGGATTGTCCCAAAACTTGATTCTACCAAGTATGAAGCACACAAATGATGATTGTTTGGCATGTATTGCATGTTGTAGAGTTTTGAATAAGACAATTTTCAATCTTTTACATCATGGAACTCTATTAAATTTGAATTTTCTCTTTCTTCTGAAAGTTCCATTCTTCGACATGATGTTGGAGGTTGTTTTCCCGATCTGGTAGAGGCACTTGGAATTTCACCTATGATTGGCCTTGAAGGAATCAAATGAAAACTCATTAAAATCATTCCTTAACTTGATTTTAGTTGCTCTGCATTTGTTTTCTTTTGAGATTTACAACTCTTTGTCACAAGTATGAACTTCTCCTGTTACAACATTTCATTTGGGAGGCACATTGAACTACACAATGCTCAAATTAGGAGCAACAAAACTGTGTCAAAGGCACTTAGGGAAATAAAACCTACACTACAACAAGATAATGTGCATACACACTTAGAGGAATTAAAATCCTAATCTAATGTTTACAAGGGTGAGCTTTTTTTTTCTCGTCGATTAGAATGTTTAAGATAGATTCCGTTAACGGAATCGTAAATTATTTTCCATCCAAAGTAGACAATTAGAAGGCATTGTTGCTTTTACATCCTGTGACCATGTAGGGGCCACTCCAAATGGCATTAAACTTGGAATGCCTACCGGTTTTCCCGATCCGCATCCCATTTGAGAACTAGGTCCCCCTCTTGGAAGGTCCTTGCTTTTCTTTCTTATCAAACCATCTCTTGACTAAGGAATGTTCTTTCTCCATCATTTGCATTGCATGTTCCCTAAATTCTTCCAATTCTATCAACTCTACATACCTAGCTTCCATTGGTTCAAAATTTTCCAACTCTAATTGCTTCATGAGCTCTAGTGCGGGAAACTCCAATGATATGGGCAACCTTGCTTCTTTATCGTAGACCAACTTGTAGGGAGAATTTCCTATTGACCTCTTTGGTGGTATCATGTCATCCCATAAGGGAAAGGAGCCGGTGGTTGTGCACCTAAGTTAAGGGTTGTACAATACCCACAAAAATACCAATTTTTTGAAAAAAAAATATACCCTTTAACAAAAAAATTATTTTTAATGTATAGATTTTTTTGAGCATTTATATTGTATGGAAAGTTTTTTTAAGGTATTTAAATCAAGTAGTTTTTCATACAAAGAAATTAGGAGGTGGACCCTTTGTTGGGATTTATGTCTTACATATTTTTCACTTTTTGGCATCGTTTATTGGATGATTGTTTGATGTGACTCTTTTATTGGATACTTTTTTTTTAATTTTAGGTGGGAAATGTACATGTACTAGTCCTTGACTTTACATATACCCTCACCATTATTGGTCCATGATCCACTATTGGATCCTCTCCCTTAATGCTAATTTGAGCTTGGTATGCCATGTCCTTTGATTTTCATCCGAATCCTTCGATGATATTTAACAAGTTCTTGTTTATGGATTCTTCCTATCCATTGCCCTGGGGGTAATAATTGGAAGAGGTGCTCAAATAGATCCCATTCCTAATAGCCCATTATATGATCTTGGAACCTAGGAATGCTAATGTATTATCTGAAATGATAGTGGTGACACACTAAACCTTGTGACTATTCCTTCGTAGAAGTCCAAGTATACTAGACTCATTGGCTTCCTTGAGTGCTACCACCTCGGTCCACTTGGTGAAATAATCCGTTGTAGTTAGGATCCACTTGTGACCTTGGCTTGAATTAGGATTAATGAATCCAATGAAGTCCAATCCCCATTGCATGAAAGGTTGATCAACTGAAATCGGATGCAATGGTAGTGTCGCTAAATTTTCCTTTCCTATGAAGAATGCACATTTTTTACATTTCTTGATCCATGTGTAGCAATCCTGAACATTGTGGGCCAATAATAACCCACCTTCATTATTTTGAGTGATGTTACCTATGGAGAAAAATTAGCTCGATTCTCCATCGTGGAACTCTTGTAACACTTTTTAATTTGACCTATTCCAATGCATCTCAATAGAACGCCATTGATGTCTTTCTTGAACAAAACACCATCAACAAGCACATATGGAATGACTTGTAACCTAAAGTATCTCCTCTTTTCTTTGCTCATTTATAGAGGGCATAAACTTATTTGTAGGAAGTGTATCATGTCTTGAGTCCAACAAGGAATAGGTACATTATCATTTGCTTGCTCTTGATCATCTTGTAGTACCAGAACAATTTCTTGTTCATTACCTATTTTAACTTGTTGACTTGAAGCCAATTGTTCACATAGTCCTTTCCCATGAACTAGCTTGGTGACTTTGATTTCAATATCGTATTCCATGACATGAGTGATCCATCTTGCACGTTTCTCATTCAAATCATTGTTCAATAGGAAATCCTTGATTCTCACCTATGAAACCATTAATGAATCTTGTTGTTTGATACTAAGTTCTTCAACTTTTTAGGCCCCCGATTACGCAAGAACGTGCTTCTCAATGAATGAGTATCTAATCTCATAGTCTTCAATCCTTGACTAAATAATGAAATTGGCTGCTCAGATCCCTCTTTGTTTTGTTGTACTAAGATTGTAGAAATTGTGTCTGAACCACCGAAGGCATAAAGCATTAAGTTCTAGAAAAATCTGGATTGATGAGAGTTGGAGCTTGGGATATGGCTTCTTTGATTGCTTCAAAAATTGCTTTACCCTTAGTTATCCACTTGAATTCCATGCTCTTTTTTAACATTTGCATTATTGGCTTCACGGAGCGAGAAAAATTGGTAGAAACATACTGAAGACAAAATTTATCCTTCCTAAGAATCTCTGAAGAGCCTTCTTATGGCTTGGAAAGGGTAATGCTTGAATTGCTTCAACTCTTTCTGGGTCGATTGTCAACCCTTATTTTGACACAATATGGCCTAAAGATTTCCTTCGTGAGCCGATAATATGCACTTCTTCGGGTTTAGGGACACTCTAAACCTTCTGCACCTTTGAAACACCTATCTTAGATGAAAGAGATGATATGCTACATTTTTAGAGAACATTGTGATATCATCAAGATATACTAGCACTATCCTATTGATCAACCCCTTGAATGCCATATCCATTGCCCTTTGGAAAGTGGTTCTAGCATTTGACAGTCTAAATGACATCTTCTTGTAGGCATAGGTGCCCCACTTAGTGGTGAAATTCATTTTGAATTGATCATCTTCTTTCACCATTATCTGGTTGTACCCGAGTAGCTATTTAGGAGAGAAAATATTTCTAAGCCATTTACCACTGTAGTATCTACTCCATTGAAAGCAACAGGTAATGGTCTTTGAGAGATGCCTGTTTAGGTCTTCAAAATCTACACACAACTAGATTTCCCGTTCTTCTTCTTGACCGGCACCAAGTTTGCAACCCAACTTGAATGCTTGATTGGAAATATAATACTTTCCTCTATCATTTTTTTATCTCTTTCTTCATAAGAGGCCCAATGTATGGGTTAATTGGTCTTTACTTTTGCCTGATCAACTAGTATCATTTGGGTCCAGTTCTATTGTATGTTGTGCTAATTTCAGATTGAATCCTCACAAATCTTCATAGCTCTAGGTGAAAACATCCAGAAACTCTTGGCAGAGCGTATGAACTCATATCTTTCCTTCTTAGTGGCCACTTTGCCAATTTGGATTGTTTTTCCTTCCCCCACTTCGATTGGTTATGAATCCTCCCCTTGACTTGTATGTTGGCTTTCTCTTTACGAAATTGATCATTAGGATTGAAGATGGACTCCAACGTAACCAAGCCTTTGGGAATCTTGTTCATCCGCAACTGCATTATCTGGTCCCCGTATTGTTGCTCTAGTTTCTTCTATTCCTAGCTAAGAATTATGCCTCTTCATGTAAGAAATTAATGATTTGTTGATCGTTCTCAAACACTTGCTAGCTGGTGTTGTTGTTTGGGATTTTTGGTCTTACAATAACATGGATATGGGGCTATGTTTTATCTCTTTTAATACTATTCACCACATTGAATGTTGCTCCAAGCTATTGTGAGCTTGTCTCTGACTTCATTTTTATTCCTAGGTATGGATTCTATGTTGAATGCTTCAAAGTCCTCAATGATATCCCATACCCTATTTTTGTAGCTCTTCAAGAGATCATTATTTTCCACATGTTGTCCCTTGACTTGATTAACAATAAGCTCACTGTCTCCAAATACCTGCAAATTCTTAATACCTCTTCACCTAGTCCAATGAAGTCCATGAATCAAAGCCTCATATTCAACTGTGTTGTTTGAACATGCAAATTGAAACCTGAAAGTTGAATAGTACTTGAAATTTTGTGGAGATACCAACATTACACCCCCTCTTGCTCCTTGCCTGCTTCTTGAACCTTAAAATTTTTTGCCATACCTCATTGTTATCTTTATTTTATGGCTTGGTGAGGCTGGGAATGGGCGAATCTTCTTCATGTACACAAT
This sequence comes from Taxus wallichiana var. yunnanensis, assembly GCA_018340775.1. Taxonomy (NCBI): domain Eukaryota; kingdom Viridiplantae; phylum Streptophyta; class Pinopsida; order Cupressales; family Taxaceae; genus Taxus; species Taxus wallichiana. The sequence goes on from CM031237.1 coordinate 858,999,047, forward strand.
ACACTCCCAATTCAGCTTCTTCCATTTCTTTGTAAGGATAAAATGCATGTCTTTTTTTTTCCATTCATCCAGTGTTAGATTTGGAATATTACCCACTTTGGTATCTACTTCACGATCATTTGAGCACTCTTCCTGATCAAAAGCCGAGCAATTTGCGTTGATGGGGCTAGGCACATGCGGCTCAATGTGGAAATTGGAAATAGGCTCCAACTTGATTATGGCTTTATCTCCATACCTCATCCTGAATAACATGTGAGACCAATCTGCAGATAAGTACCCGCCAATCTTAGCCATGAAATCTCTTGATAAGCATAAGGCAAAGAGTGGTGGAAGATCAATACATATATTGTTTCGCATAGAATTTTGTTCTAGAATAGAGTTATTTCTATCTTTTCATTCTCTTGAGAAACAGATAAGGGTTAGGGCTAGGAGGAATACCTGTTGAGTGTTGGGAAGGTGTGCGTGTACCGTAGAGAGATCAGACCGATTGTGAAGAGCTCCTTTTTGTCTAGGAAGGACTACCTGTAAATAAGAATGCAAGACCACTAGATTTTCGTTAAATAATAAGTGAGGGAACTGCCTTGGGCCCAGGAAATATTAGACTTCCTTTCGAAGGTGGTCAGTTCCCTTTTAATACAAATTAATGCAAATGATAATAAAGAAGCTATTGCGAAATCACGATTTAGGTACCTCGTTACTAAAAGCAATAGAGACTAAACTACCAATAATAAAATGTCATGCTATTTGTTTGGTCACTGGTTATTGATACGTTTAGATCAAGTTACAGGGATAGAAAAGGCTGGATATGAGATTGTTTAGAGGTAAATAGGTGAAAGGTTGGTTTTTGGTATAAGTCACAGTGAGTGATGTCGGTCACTGGATAACCGATTGTGGTTATAAAACCGGTACAGGTAGGGGATAACCGATATCGGTAGGGGCAGTGATTTAGGGGATTTTAAATGGAGGTTGGTTGTAAGGTGGTTATGGGGTTTAGAAGGTTAGTAGATGGTTGAGGGGAGTAGTAGGGTGATAGAGAAGACTCGTGAGAGTGAGAAATTTGTCTTTTGGGCAATTTAGAGATGGATGAATGAAGGTTAGGTGCAGGGTGCTATCGGGTGGTAGATCCAGGAGTGAGCTTATAATCACTATGAATCAAAAGTTCACAAAGTAGTGTCTAGAAGCATATAATGTAATAAAAGAGACTACTTACTAGTTTCTGATGCGGATGCAGGTCCAAGGAATGTAGTGGCGAAGGCAAGACTCGGATTGGGATGATCTAAAAATCGAAGTGAGCGATGAAACTATCCTCCAACTCTCCCAATGTTTGGATGAGTGTGACCGTGATCTATTTGCTCGATTCACAGATCTTGGGCTCAATACTCCTCTCTGCAACCTCTTCTCTCTCTCTCACTTGTCCCTCTCTTACAAAATGAATTTAGATCCCTTTGTTTTGGTTGGGGGAGGTCATTTACAGGGAACCGATGGCGGTTACCTAACCGACACCGGTCGCGTAGGGACCGATGTCGGTTAGGTCAAAGTTGGCTATTTTTAGTAAAATAGCCAACTTTCCCTCCTTTTTCTCCCAAGGGGTCAGTTGTGGGCTTGGTCAAGTCATTATTAGGTTCGTTTTGGTGCGGGTGAGGGGTGATGAGTCATGGGTGTGGGTTCTGGACCAAGTTATAGGTCTTAATTAGGTTAGTTTAGGTTAGGGCTAGGTCATGGTGAGGTGGCGAGGTGAGGTGGCAGGGTTGGAGATGTGGATTTATTAATTATAAGGTAATTAATAAATAATTAATTGTGTAAGGTTTAGGTGGTGAGGTAGGGATAGGTTGTAAGATGAGATGCGGGGCATAGGGCGTCATAAGACCCAAATTTGGTGTCTACATATACATCCTGCAACATTATGACGTTGGGCAAACATGTAGTGTTAGGCTCAATTCTTTGATCACTCCAACTACCCCTACTGTTTTCCCATCCAATTGCACTACTCCCTTTAATATTGGCTCATATTTTAAGCCCAATTGATTGGCTATCTGCTTTGGCATTACCAAGCTACTTGCCCTTGAATCAATCATGCAATTACATACGAGCTTATCGCTGAAAATCAATGAGACATAGAAAGGTGGAGGTTTCATATTCTTATTTGGCTTACCTTCATCTTGTTACATTGCATTGGTAAGAACCTTTTCCTAATCCCTAGGTCTATCCTTTGAAGCGGGCGATTTTCCATCATACTTGCAACAAATCTCGCTGCCTTGGAATTGCTAAGGATTCCTACATGGAAATATTTACATATGTTTTCTTCATCTAATTAATGATGTTGAAAGGAGATGGGATTTATTTTTCTACCACTAACTTGGCATAACATTCTCTTGCACGTGAGTTGGTACTTGGACTAGTAGTAGGTTCCTTAGGCTGATTTTTCACATTTGAGTTTTCACTTGGTTTGTTAACTACTTGTGGTGTGAGATTGGGTTGAGAAACACTTATGTTAGATGATTTTCCTTCCTCTATGTTCCTTTTATTAGATCGTGTATTAACAACTACACCCTGGAAAGGAGGTTGATTGATTCCACAAAAATCTTCCACCTAAAAATTTACCAAATTGGTTTCAATTTGAGGTGCTTCTTGCACGTTTATCTATTGTTGGTTCTCTTCTTCAGTTGGCTCTTGAGACACACCAATGGTTTAAACCATCAAGGCCTGATTTACTGCACCATTGAAATAAGTAGATTGGTTATGTGGTTGATTACAAGGATAACACCATTCATATTCTTGAGCAATGTTATTCGAGTTGGGACCAAGGCTCTTGATGTCAAAATTGCATTAAGATCATATGGTCAAAATTTCCTAACAACTTGGGGTTGTCCTTGGTTCTGGTTTTGGTTCGCATGGCCTAAACTGGTGGCCTATTTGACTGAAAAGGAGGCATATTTGGTTGATCTTGAGGTTGATAAGGCCTAGAAATCTGAGCTTGTTGTCTCTTGATAGTAACTAACTCATTTCTAAAAGCTTGTTGTACCTTGACTATTTCTTGTTGTCCTTTTTCTATTTCTTGCAAAGCCTTCTTAAGTTCTTGGGTTTCAAATGGATTTCTTGAAGAAGTGGAAGCCTCGTTATTGATTTGATTTCTTAGAGCTAGAACAGGGCTATTTCAGGTGCTTGACTTGTCGTAGGAGTTCCCATTTCTAGATATAGAGGCATTGGTGGCCTTGGTGCTAGATTGTCATCTTGAATAAGGAAATTTTAGCTTGCTTAGTTATTTCATAAATGTTTGGCAGTGTTGTTCCTCCCATGGACTAGATCATCATTGTTATATCTAAATTTAGAGCCTTTAAAAGTAGAGGAATGCACCTTCTATTGTTGGCCTCACGGAAAATGGAATTTAGTCCCATGATCACTGGAATCGAAATTGAAATCTGTCATCTACTCATTAGGATCCCTCTTGATGGTTGTTAATTGTTCCAATAAAGACAGATTGTCTCCTCTTTCTCTAAACTAATTGCAGAGGGTTATGCATATCTGATCCCAGTTTTGGATAGACCTTGTTGTCAAGCTCTGAACCATTACAATGCCTTGCCTTTGAATGAGGAAGCTAGTAACTTGACTGCAACATCTACTTCATTTATTTCGTGAATAGTGTAAATGTTTGCAATGTCTTTTATATGATCAGCAGAGAGTTGTGTGATTCTCACTAGTGAAATAAGGGATTTTTTTAGTGTTGCCACTAGGATAGGGTTTTGAGCATTAAGTGCTAATGGGTTGCTTCCTGTAAAGTGAACATAAGGATTCGGTGGACCTTGCGGTGGTTGTTGTTGTAGATGTGCCATTATGATTGGCCTAAGAACCTTGTTTGTTTGAAGGAAGGGTCTATTAGGTGGAGGTGTAGATAATGCTCTACTTAGAGGAGATGATGATCTTTGTGGTCTTCTTCCTCTTGTACCTCTATGTAGAGATAATTACAAGTACTCAAAATTACCTTCCTCTCTTTCTTGTGAATGAGTTTGGATCCTTCTCATATACTTGGACAACCTATGTTGTTACACCACCACTGAGTTCTATTCCCTTCGGAATTCACTAGATGTGTTAGGAGATGAGCCCCAAAAGGCTAGATGTTGCCAAGTCACACACCAAACTTGATAGAATAAAAATGAAAACTTTGAAGGACTGTATGTTTGATCTTACGGAGGTTTTTTTTTTAACTAACGGTCCCGAAATCTTGAAATGAAGAGATCCCGAAACTAAAAACCCCTGAAAGTCTGAAAATGGGAGAAACCCCAAAATATGAAAGTAGGAAATTTCTAAAGTCTGAATTTCAAAAGGTCAAAATTGGAGGACTCCAAAATTTGAAATCCTGAAATTTTAGAATGTTTGAAATCCTGAAACCCGAAATGGAAAAAACCCCAAAATTTTGAAAGTCAAAATTTCAAAATCTAAAATACTCTTTTGAAGCTTAGGTCCTAATCTATCAATTGGTGAAATTTGGACTTATTTTGAGCAAGTTAAACCCTTGAAAATTAATTTTGGAACTCTTCCTGTGAGGTGAAAGGTTTGAAATTGAAAACCTACAATTTTCTAAGTCTAAATTTCTTGAAAATGACTTCAAATCTTGTGGAAAAGACTTCTTCTCCCACCGAGTGTGCCAAAACTATTGATGCGGAATCACATCACCCCTAATTATTTTCAATTCGATGGATTAAAAATGTCGGTGTGATTACATAACATGGAGCTTTTCCCAAAGTGTGGGAACTTTTGAATGGGAAAGCTCTCCAGAGAAAGTTAGCTTCTTATTTTATGTATTATCACCACTCACCAATATAGAAAATATTCTAAACCCTACTCTAAATTTTTCCAAGGGGATAGGGAAGAAGGATTACAAGAAAAGTAAAACCTAATTCTACTGGAGGTGATGCACTAATAAGAAATGTTTGAATACTTGCTTTGCATAGAGATGAAAAAAAAACAAGATTGAGGAGGATGAACATACACCATAGATCAATCAATTACTATGAATCCATTCACTAATAAACATAGACCATTAAACATGTAACACAATAAAACATGCACAGTTAACCATAGTTATAATGAGAGATCATAAAGATGTAAATAACACAAAAGAGGGTTAAAACTTATCCACATATATATATTATTGCTCCACAAATTGATACAGTACACTATAATGGCCAAGAGGAAAATATTTGTATTACTATTTGAATGGGAGGTTTTTTTACTCCACAAGATCACTTACAGACAAGAGAAGAAGGGAGGGTGCAAAGCATAATTATCCAACATTATAATTGAGCCCCTGTTTACAATTTATAGAAGAAGATTTTGAAGGAGAGGAGAGAGAAAATAGAATCCCAAATTGCTCCAAAATCCTTAAAAAATCATTGTTTAATCCTACAATGAGTGCCTTTAGATCTCAAGAATATTTTCTTTCAAGAATGGCTTACCTTGTGCTTGAAGAAATTGACTGTGATTGCACCCCCTATCTAGTCTGGCTCTTATAGCCTCATGATGACCCTACCTTTCCACTTACCTCCATTAATGGCCTTCACCTACCCATGAGGCACTATTCCCATTCCAAAATTTTGGAGGTCTAAAACCTCTAAAATCCCAAAATCTGGTGATTCCATGCTATATAGCTTGCTCCCATGATTCCAACGATTATTCGTTTGTGATAATCGACATCGGGAGCTCAAGATATGCAATTTCGGAGTTGAGGGACCCTGTAATTTTGGGGTTTAAAAACCTCAAAAAAATCTATTTTTATGATTTCATCAAAGTTACCATTGTAAATATCCCTCTCTCATCTTTCCATTGACTATAATTTCATGAGATTTTGAGCACTTGAGCTCAAGATATGGAAATTTGAATGGGAGGGGTATTTTGATTGCTAGGGTTATGTGATGGGTCTTCATGACGAGCTAACTTTGCTCAAGCAAGCTTCTTGAATTCTTCCCGTGGTCCTCAAAATTTCTTGTGTAAGAGTGAGTTATTCTATTACCATCTTGAGCCCATCACTTAGAATTTAAGCTCACTAAGGTTTTATTTTTGAGGCCACCTCGGCTTTGACACTCTATGTAATTCCCACTAGCTTAATTCGGTCCTTGTGTCTCATGGAGTGCTTTTATGTGATTGGTGGACCTATTGATATTTTAGTGTAATTATCAACCCCTTGGCATACATGTTTTGATTTTCCTTCCCCAGTGTTGATTTTTTATTTGTGTCGAACCACTAAGGATCACCTTTGCATGGCGAGCTCACTTGTTGACTAGGTCGAAGCTTGAACTCCCTACGTGGTGGTTTTCTCTTTTCACATATGGAAAGCTTGGTCACCGAGCCATCCCCATGTGTATGTGCCTACTCACCCATCACCACGACACTTCATCTCAACCATCGAGCTAACATGGCTTTGGAGATCCTTTTCCGAGACTTGATTTGATCCTTCGACTTGCATGTCACTATTCATTAGTGAGCTCCTCCCGAGATTTTGAATCACAAACCTCCAGAAGTCAAAATTCAAACTTCGAGGTTCAAAAATATTGACATGTCATGTGAAGTACTATTCATTGATCTTGGTGAAACCTCGATTCCCCAAAGTCCCAAAGTCTAAATTGGACTTCGGGTTTCAGAGCTTTTCCTTTTCGGGCTCGTGACATTGTTGTCACATTGTTTCCTCGTAGAAACCTAAAACACCGAAAACCACCATCTCTAAAACTTGAAACATTGACGCCTCACCGTGTTTGCATCCCCAAACTTCTATTGTATGGAAGACTTGTTATAACTCTCTATGGTCCCATTTCTTGGTTCAAGTTTTGATCTTGGCACGATTCTACATTCATACGCTCACCATTCAATACGATTTCAAGTTAAGTCATCCCTCTTGCCTTAAATTCAATGGGGACAATGTTTTTTTACACTCACAACCATCTTAGCATATTGGCCAGAGCTTTACATGACCCTTCTCTAATGTTGAAACTCTATGAGACTCTTTCATAGCTCGGCCTTCTTGGCTTCGCTCATCCGAACCATGCATTGCCCATCCCCATCCTTGTAAAGCTTTTTTATTCAATATTTTCCTTGCGATCTGTTTGGTTGGCTTGATCATCAAGCTTAGCCTTTTCACATGGCTCTATTCTCATTCATTCCCGACTTGGTAGCTCAACCACCATTTGTGTTGAGATGGTTTGTCTAAATGGCTTATTGAGGTGTCTAAACTTATGTCTTGCATGTATGAGCCACTTGCTTCATACAATGTCGACCCCACTCATCCCGTGACCTATTGACTTTGTAGATCCCTGTGTGAGTGGCCGTGTTAATCCACCATATATCCTTCAATTTGGATGAGTATTGAGACCCGTAATACATCCACTACCATGTCTTGGTGTTTGAGCTCACCTCTTTGTAGTTTGAGTTCTTCACCACACCCGAGTTTGGTTAGCCTCTCACTGTTAGAGCCATTTAAGTTTATTGTTGTGATATTCATAATGATACCTCCCACACATTCGGCTCATCGGGGCTTGATGATGCATTATTTTTATGGTGACATGATTCCTCGGCTCCATTGAAATGTCAAGGGACCTAGTTTAGGCATGATCTCTCATATCACATGTTCTTCACTTTATGGCTTGGTTTTACCATTTCATACTTTTCTTCATTGGGTCCATTTCCATCGTGCTCCTACAAAATTGCTGTCTCTCGAGCCCTCTTTGTCACATGTGGACCATACCTTGAACCCAAGCCTATGAGATATGAAACTTGGGTCTATTTGCCTCAGCTCTTGCCTTTGTACCATGGCCAAGCCTCTAATGTCAAGCTTGCTTGAGCCTCTCATTACCTTTCGTGACATCCCATTTTGGTTTCATTTACATAGCCCCAAGCTCTTCAACATGGATTTGAGATCTTGTACCTCAATAACTCACCACAAATTAAACAAGATTGATCAAGCTCTTTCCTACCGTGGCTCACCATACATTCTCACCAGCTCACCGAGTAGCATGTCGAGCTACTCGGAGCTCCTTTTTGTTTAGTGGCCTATCAAGGCCCAAATGGAGATTTTTGACCTTGGAGCTCAACCTTTTAGATTTTAGGAAATTTTTCATGCCAAATGCTTGATGGAGGCTGAGGATGAATATTTTGGATTAGTCACATTTTACTCATTTTTCCTTGGTTGATCGAACATGGTCTGGGTTGGCCAATTTTTCCTGGGAGGAAAAAAATTTTCAGCACTAGACTCATATGTAATGATGACTAGTGTAGTATATGAAAAATGTATACTATGAAGATGTGTTATGTATAGGTGTAGGGTGAATGGTGTATATGATAGAATGTAAGTGTGTAGATTCGGTAATGCATTGTGTGGGGTTCGGTGTAATGGTAATCCCTCAATAGTCAAGTGTGAACCAAAGCACATGAGTGTGTCATCGGAGTAATGAGGGTGCGATGATGTATGATGTGTTATGTTGATAGAACCATAAATAAGAAGGATGAAAGATGAAAGATCACACAAGGAGTCCCATGGGATAGAAGGCCAAGGAACCAAGGGCGAAGGAAGGATAGGACAGAAGGACCCACATGGAAGGCAAGTTTAGATTTCAAGACTTAGCTGATTTTGAGCATGAAGACCTATTTTTAGAAGATGGCATGTGGAACACATCAACGATGTAGAGATGTGTGCGCCATGCATTTCTATCTATCTTTAGAGAGAAGTGGTTTGAAGCATTTATGCATGAGACAAGCTAAGAATAGAATTGACACTTTAGTTAACTGCAAGAGGACTATAGATAGCACACTTGCATGTGTGGCTATGATTGTAAATGGTGTGTGGCTATCAATAGCATGCGGCCTATTTTTGGAATAGATAAGCGGTGAAGGGAAAGTCCCCACCTATATATATGATGTTAGGTATATATAGATATATATATATATATATATATAGATATAGATATATAGAGAGAGAGAGATGGATGTATGGAAGGATATGTATGTATGTATGTATGTAAGAATATATGCATATGATTGAACTATTGTATCAGTTCCATACGTGCATTGGTATAGATTGACAATATTGTAAGGAGCTTCTATATTTATTAATAGATGGAAGATATTGGCTGAATCTAAGTGTCATTTATGTGTGTAGTTGAGTAGTGCATGTTATTAATTCAATCATGATTATTGTTTAAGCTTGTTCTTTCATAGATATGAGGGTAGCATGCATTGTGGAATGATGGATTAGTTATGAATCTATATGTTTCTTCCTTCATCATGTTAACATCCTATTACAACAACCCTAAAGAGGGACCTGGTACCTTTGTGTGCTTCGGGTGAGCGCTCAGTCTAGGCTGAGTGATGTGCCAAGTGTGACTAGGGTGTTATCTAGTAAATTCTAGGCTGCATCATTGGTTCCATTGCCGGGACCTCTTTTTTCAAGTTGTTTTAGGATGGTTCATGATGAAGACGTACTCAGTTAACTCTAGCAAGTATTGAGGAATGGATACATGATCTGGAGGAAGAATATGCATGTGGTTCAGTAGTGGATCTGAGTTTAATGCACACACTTGGGTAGAAAAAAATCTATATGATAGCTTATATGAGATTTTTTGCTATCTTTCTAGTAGAACTATACGAGTGGCTTACTACTTATGCATCTCAAGTGGAATTGGAGGTATCACACACTTTTCTGGACACAGGAAGAATTTTAGCCCTCTATGATGCTGATCTGATCTGGACTCACGTGGTGGATACGTGGTTTTTTCATGGTGTTCTAAATAGTTATATTCTGGAATATTCAATTTGACATACTCTTTCCCAGAGGTAGTTGAGTTCCAGTTTTTGTGGTATCCAAGAGGAACATATTTGCAAGGTATTCCACTGGTGATCAAGATCTTAATGGTAACTTTGAACCTAGAGAGTAAACCGATGGCTAACTAAACTTCACCATGCGGGGGCAGGAACAAGTTTGGTTTAAGATGGCAGACCTAGTGGCAGAGAAGATAGAGAGAGGAAAGGTGGTTTAAGTATAATGAGGCATGTGAGAGGGAGATAGAGAAGCAAGTGTTCCATTGCAGAGAGTATGGCATGGAGGAGAGAGATGGCTCGTGAAGGATTTATAGCTCACGTAGAAGACGTGGAGCAGAGCATCAGGAACTCCCCCATCTTGGAAAGCATGATAGAGATCCCCCTCGGCCTCACATGGAAGTGCACCAACAGAGACTACCTGGACCATGGGGTGCATCTTAATCCACCTAGTGACCTAGCCCTTGCGCTTGGTTTTTTAGTATCTAGTATGACAAGTAACCAACAAACTAACTTGGGAAGTAGGAGAGTAGGAGTAAGTCAGGGATCAAGTACATCAATGGTAGGATCAGATGGACTTCAATGTCATTTGGAGGAGCATTCTTAGGTGCATCATCCACATAGAATGTGAGTGCAGAATGTTGGATTCACCTCTGGAAGTGGAACTACCTCACAGATTGTAGGGGTACAAGTATAGTACTACTACTATCGGAGCATGGGGAGTACATCTAGGCCCTATTCCAACTACAGGTGGTGGATCAAGAGGTATAGGTGGTTCTAGTTGGTGGATCTGGTGGTTCTGGAGGTAGAGGGAACACAGGAGGTTCTGGATCAGGTGGTCAAGGTCCACAAAACCACAAAATATCTATATGGAGATGTCTCTTCGTCTCCCAGAGTATAGAGGTATAGAGGATGCTGCCAAACATGTGCATATGTGTGAAATCTTGTGGCATGCTAAAGGGATCATGGACTTTGAGTGAAAGGCAAGTCAATTCACCACTACATTATAGGGGTGTGCACACATAGTGGTATAGGAAATTTGACCCTGATCAAACTTGTGTGGATTATGCAGCATTGAGAGATGCTTTCTTGAAAGAGTTCCATATCCCTGAGTTTGAGTAAAAGAGTATAAGTGCACTCAAGGATATCAAGCAAGGCACTACTGAGAGTGTACACGTGAGTATGATGCTCATTTTAAGACACTTCTATCTAAGCTATCTTATGATATTCATGCTAGCCAGCATGCACAATGGTTCGTTGGAGGATTGATTACACCTTTTAGAAGGGTGTTGTCACATAAGACATACACTGATCGTGAAGAAGCACTGGAAGTAGATTTATGTGTTGAGGTAGTTGGGAGCATTGACACTGGCAGTGTTAGTCCATTCTTAGAGGCACAGATTGCAGCTATGGAAAAGTAGTTAGAGAAGCTATCAACAAATTCAGCCCATGAAATGTGCTCAGAATTTGGTGTATAGATTGTGAAGTGGAAGGTCACACCAAGGATAGTTTGCCCTCACAGATCTATATGCTCATTATTATTGGATTGTGAAATTTTTCATTTGAATCATGATGCTAGTCACTGTCCTTTGTTACAACATGCATGATAAGGAAGAATGTATCTTGCTTTTGCAAAATTTGTAGGTCCATGACCCATGATACTGAGGATTTTGATTGATTGGTCAGATCAGGATGTTATAGACCTTGGGGTATGACAAACAAGTATAACAGATAGTTCTAAGGGTAAGAATGAGCACCAGGATTGGGATCATAATCAAATGCATGCTATGACAGGAATGAGGGGCATTTTGAAGGAGGTCATGGAAGGGGACGTGGATATCATGGTGGATATGGAGGATGAGGCCATGGTGGAGGAAGAGGTGAGTTCCCTCATGGAACATGTTATACGTGTGGATCTCCTGACCACTATAGGTGTGAATGTCCTCAGAATATTGCATGTTCTTTTTATGGAAAGAACCATAGCTATGAAGAGTGCCCTGGACTTATATGAGCATCGAGTAAAAAAGCATAAGCAAGAGAAAAAAAGGCATCGGGATGGTTAGAATCACATGTGTGGTAGAGGATCAGTGGATGCCCAAGATAAGAAGGACCTGAGGCATTGAAAGTGAAGATTACTACACACGCTGAAGTAGCACGCGTGAGAGAGGCATTACACAAGAAGCCTACGATCACCAAGGAGGAGGTTTTGCATGTGAGGTACCAGATCCTACTCATCAGAAGGAAGTTTACCAGGATACCATGGAAGTGCTAAGGAATCTTTAGGGTGAGATACAATACCTAAAGGAGAAAAAGAAAGCATCAGAGATAGTCCAAACTGATATCGATGATCTGCGAGAGGTGTGCAAGATGTTGTGCCAGAGAGAACATTATTCCACTATTAGGAAGTTGGTTAAAAGGGAACACTCCATGCACGCAAGTCTTGAGACCGGATGATAGATTCTGCATGCAAATATTCCCCCTGATAGCATTGACTATGAAAAAGAAATTACTGAATGTTGTTTTGGATGGGTGGTTGTTGAGCAACATATTGATCGATACAGGTGCAGAAGTAAATGTGCTTACATTAGATGCATGGGTACAAATGGGGAGGCCTCCATTGCAGCCATCATCTAATGTGTTGTTTATGGAAAACCGGACTAAGGCCACTCCCATAGGAGTTTTGAAAGATGCATCTATAACTATACAAGGGGCCAAGTTCACTGGGGATTTTGAGGTATTAGCACTTGTAGAAGTAGACAATTTTCAGCCCTGCTTGGATGCCCTTGGTGTTATGTGAATAATGTTGACTTGAGATTCAATAAGGGGTATATCAGCTTTGAAAACAAGGAGGAAAGGGTTGTGATACCTTTGATAGATGGAAATTCTACACCATATGTTGAACCTCTAAGTGAGGAGGATTTAAATAACAGAGTCTATGTATACATTATTCAGACCCAGAGGTCAATGAGCCATCAAAAGAAGGCATCCTATAGTGGGAGGATTCTCATTCTATTAGTGATACTATGAGTATTGCTTGTGAAAATTGGGCTCATGGTACATATGAATTAGTAGGGGTGAGGTGAAAAGTGGTTGGTTGTGCAAGAATGGACTTCATTCAATTTGATGGATAGGTAGCACAATACCTTGGTATATAGGGACAAAAGATCTTCCTACCTTTTTGAAGGCCATGGAAACACAGTGGATAGATCAAGTTAAAAGGAGAGATATGTTAGTATATACACTACGTGGGACAATAGCAAGTGCGCTGGTGGGTAGTCCATAGAGATAATCTTATAAATTGGGAAGAGATTGGAGTCACTTTGTCTACTAGGTTTATAAGGAACAATGCACCTACGCAAATCTGCACTTATCATGGTGATCAACCTATTCAACATCACATTTCAACAAAGTGTGAGAGACTCTAGACAATAGGACAGGAAGCATTACCACCTTCACTCTGGGTGCATAGATTGTATTCTACTATGCTACAAGGATGTGCACGCACTTGGTATGTATATGTAGAACTACATCGAGAAACTAGGGAAACTGGAAAGATTTGACTTGCAGGAATGATCCAGACTTTTGACTACTTCTCGACTAAACCTCCTGTAGTAGAGGCATTAAAATTTGTCAAGTGCTTAACTATGGGAGATAGTAAAAAATAGAAGAGCATATATAGAATTATTTGGTGAGGTAGAGTTCGAGAGCATTTTGAAAAGGAAGAAGAAATGGACTCCATACTACTTGAAATGTGCTTGCCTTGAGAAAGAGAAAGGAAAGATGGTTTACATCGTGGATGATGAGGAAGTTGAGAACTGGATATTGAACATTCACATGGGGTGTGTGAGGTCTTGGATAGTGCTAGACAAGGATGCATGTGCCTACCATGAACCCATGAAGACAAAGAAGGTGAATATAGGTTTGGAGGTTGAGCCTAAGGAGGCCATAATTGGAGATTACTGGTCAGACTCGGAGGTAGCAAAGATCATCGAGTTACTCAAGGATTATCAAGACTTATTCCCTCGAGGATATCATGAACTTAAAGGTGTGCATGAATCACTTGGGGAAATGAAGATCAAACTTAAGGTGGTGCATGACCAGTTAGAAAGAGACCTTACAGAATGAATCCTAATTTTGTGAAAAGGTAAAAGAAGAAATTGATAAAATGTTGAAATCTGGAATTATCAAGCCCCTTGATGAGTCAGAATGGGTTAGCCCAATGGTGATCAAGTATCAAGAAGGATGGATGGATTAGGATATGTGTGGACTATAGGGAGCTGAATGTTGCATGTGTCACAGATCCATTCCCTATGCCATTCACTGAGGAAATACTAGAAGGAGGGTGTGAAATATATTCCTTCATAGATGGATTTTCTAGGTATCATCAAGTTAGGATTGCTCAGGAGGATCAAGAAAAGACAACATTTACTACTGAATGGGGTAGTTTTTCCTATACTGTGATGCCCTTTGGATTGAAAAAACATGCCTGTTGTATTCTCGTGCATAGTTGTTTAGGCATTTAAGGATTTTATTCACAACTTCTTACAGGTATACCTAGATGATTGGACAATATATGGGCTTGTGAAAGATCATTGTGACAATCTGTGCTTAATGTTTGAACGATGCAAGACAATTGAGTATCTCTTTGAACATCAAGAAGTGCATATTTTCTATGCCATTTGGGATACTGTTAGGACATATAATCTGCAAGGAAGGTTTGCTAGTTGATCCAGCCAAGGTTGTAGTCATTTTAGGCCTGGAAGTGCCTACCAGTCAAAGTGAGGTGTGTGGATTTTTAGGTCATACAGGATATTATAGAAAATTCATAAAAGGGTATGCCAAATTTTGCCACACCCTTGGAAGAATTACTGAAGGGGAAAGGTACATTTTATTGGGGAGAACGCACAAGTGCATTTGAGATATTAAAAGAGAAACTTACTACCATGCCCATTTTGTGCTTTCCCTCATGGGATAAACCATTTCATGTGCATGTGGATGCTTCTGGCATGGCCATTGGCATTGTGTTAGCTCAACCTGGTGAAGGTATTATAGATCATCCAATCTATTTTGCTAGTAGGAAGCTGACTCTACTGAATGAATGGAATTATACAACTACAGAGCGTGAAGCTTTGTCAATGATCTATGCATTGTACAAGTTTTGATAATACTTGTTAGCAACACCATTTGTGTTTTATACAGATCACATGGCATTGAAGTACTTGGTAAACAAGCCCATCTTACAGGGGTGCATATGTAGATGGGTGCTCCTATTTCAAGAGTTTGACTTCACAAGTTGTGGTGAAGCCAAGGAAAAGCAATTTGGACCAGATCATTTATCTAGAATCAATTCAGAGAGGATGCACATAGACAATTGAAGAAACAATGTCGGATGCATAGTTATATAGGTTACAACATGCATGCCCATGGAATTAGAAGACATTGTTGTCTTTCTACGAACAGGTATGGCACTAGAAGGAATGAAAGCATTAGAAAAGAAGTAGCTTGCTATACGCGCGACACCATTTATGTTAATCAGTGGTGACCTCTACAAGCTAGGAAGAGATGAAGTATTACACCGTTGTGTATTAGAACATGAGCGTAAGGATATCATGGAAGAAGCTCATGGTGGTATTGCAGGAGGCCATTATGTAGGTGATGTGACTACCCGGAAGATCCTACTTGTTGGATTATGGTGGGAGACATTGTATAAGGACTGTAAAGAATATTGTAAGGTGTGTGATCATTGTCAGCTGCCTAGGAAAACTAGGCAAAGAGATGAGATGCCTTTGAGACCAATCACTAGTGCCGAACCATTTGAGAAATGGGCCATTGATTTTGTAGGACCTATTTCACCACCACGTGCACGTAGGACTGGATCACGCTATATTATTACTTGCACAGATTATCTCACATGGTGGGTAGAAGCAACACCTACCAAGGACTGTATGATAGCTACAATAACTAGGTTTCTATGGGAGAATGTTCTTACGAGATATGGATGTCCCTTAAGCTTGACAAGTGATCGAGGTACACATTTTTTGAATGAGACAATCAAGATCCTATTAGATGAGTTTATGGTTGCACACCATAAAACTACACCTTATCATCCTCAAGAAAATGGAACTACTGAGGCCTTCAACAAGATTTTGAGCCAGACTTTGACAAAAAATTTGTGATGTTGGAAGAAAGGATTGGGATGAAAATGTATCAGTTGTTCTTTGGGCATATAGAACAACTTACAAGAGATTGAACAAAGCCACACCATTTTAGTTGGTGTTTGGCATGGAAGTTGTTCTCCTATAGAATTTATGTTACCTTCTTTGCATGCATTGCGTGTTTGGAGGTCTAGCTGATGAACATAGGATTTAGAAGAGCGTATCAAAAAGATGATTCAACTGGATGAGCGCCGAGCCATAGCACAAGATGGAGTCAAAAGTAGGAAAAGGCCTAGGAAGAAGGCATGGCATGACAGAAACATAAGGGATAAGAAATTTGAGATTGGACAAATGGTACTTCTTTATGACTCAAAGTTTTTGTGCCATCCAAGAAAGCTCAAAGTACATTGGTTGGGGCCATATGTTATCACTTCTATACTTGAATCAGGTGCTTTCCAGTTAGAAGCACTTGATGGAACATGACTACCCAGTTACTTTAATGGGAGTAGGCTAAAGCCCTACTATAAATAAGTCTTCTTGGTGTTTGTAATAAGGTAGTATTGCCATTTAGTTTAGGTTTTCAATTTGTATTTCCTTAATGTATTTCCTTCATTGTCGTTATGCTTTGTCAATTTAGTTGTTGTTCTTGTGTAATAATAAGTTGCTTGCGTGCATGAAGCTAATTACTGTATGAAGATTGTTTATGCGTAGAGGACTACACATACTTTTAGTGTGGGGTGGTTGTAGTTATCCAAGAAAAAGATTGTGGGAATTGAAAGGTGAAAGGAATAAGCTACTATGGGTGTGCTTTAAGTCAAAAGAAGATTGCTTCTCAAAAGTGACCAAGGATGGAGATGAATGAAAGAATAGTATAATGTGAGGTAAGTGGAGGCCATGATAGCTACCAGAGAAGGTATAGTGATGAGGTACTTGGGTGTGGAGAGCGCGCACTGAAGAGAAGTCTGTGACCAGAGGGTAGGAAGGGCATGCTAGAAGGTTATAGTTGGGTGCGAAGATGTACCACGTGTGGAATGAATGGATTTGGTCAATGAATGAGGGGATATTTGGTAGGTGAAGGAGCAATAAATGCATCAAAATTTGAAAATTTTTTTGAAAAATTTATATAAGGATGGGATGTGGATTCATTTTTACCATTGCAACTAAGAGTATTTGAAGAAAGAGCCAAGTGTGAAGAGCCGAGTGATCGAGTTAAGGTGTGAAGGGTGTGAAACCAAGTGTGACAACTAGATCTGTGTGACAAGAAGCTTGTCCCTGGTGGTGAAGGGTTTGAGTGAAGCAGGGAGACAAAAAGGGTTAGGTTATGAAGTTTCCACCTAGGGCATGATTGAATCGAGCTAGGGTTTGATTCATAAAGTTACAGAGTTGAAGAGGAGACATTTGTAAGGTAAAAATGGCACCGAAGAAGGCATCTGCAAGCAATAGTAAAAGGAAAGAAGAAGGTAGTCATTGAGGAGGAAGAGATGGCACCCAAAAGCCATTTTTTAGAGATGCAATATCTAGAGGAGTCATCATCAGGAAAGAATGGGATTCACCCATCAGAAAGAGAAAAGTGAGTGAATATAATCACAGGACTTTGAGAAAAAAGAAGGAGCTTGATTCCTTGCTCACTGCTAGAATGAACAAGCATGCATGGTGGAGGACATGCCAGTATATGATGATGTAGGTGAAAATATTTTGAAGAGAATTGGGGTCTACTAGTTATATGAGCTTCCATATTTTGGGAAGTATGAGCCCTTGTATCAATGGCTCATGAGAGGGGTACAGGTACAAGACTTCTTCTACTTTGCAGAGATATAGAGTTAGAATCTCATCTGCACTTGTCTCATCAGTTATAGGTTGAAGGCCACAAGAGAAGATATAAAAGGTGATCTTTGTAGATAAAGTTCTCCATGATTGTAAAGACCAAACAGAGTTGGGATACTTGAAGGGTCCCGTGGAGAATGGACATAGATAAATTAAAGAATTGTCCAATTTATTAAGTTGCAAACCCACCTGGTGATTACCAAGTTGAATGATCAAGAGCATGGTGGTCTCAGTAAATACTATGTGGTTCATGTGATAAAGATGTAGAAGTGACAATAATACAACATTGTAAATTTATATTAAGAGCAAATAGTTGAAGAAGCGCACATGAGGGAAGATCAACTTTGGGGTTTTCTATATTTCTATTTATTTAGGATGAATTAGTTCCTAGAGTTTTTGGGTTGATGGATGATATTCGAAGGAGAATGTATTGGAATAAAAATTGATCCCATCTCCAAGTTTATTTCAAATTTCTAAAAATTTCAAGTACAAATCCATGCAAGGGGGCCATTTACGAGATGATGTAAAGCAAAGGGCTTGGAAACCATCTAAAAAAATGGATCTCATGCGGCATTTGGATTTTGATTTTTCTAACCTACCTAGTAAGTGGTATGGAAAAATTTTTTTTTGTCAAATTTATCAAATTTTTCATCTAAAACATGTGCTTCCTAATGAAAGATGGAGTCTAGGGCCCTTGGTGCAAGTTGCTTACGTATTCACCGTCAAGGATTTGATTTTCAAGCAGAATGTTCATAGAACAAATTATTTATGCATAGATAAAGCACACATTTATGGGGATTTACAACAAATTTTGATTAAGTTGAGATGGTGAAATGAGCCAACATGCCTTTATTTCATTGAGAAAAATAAGTGTCTAAAAGTGCCATTGGGCTTTATGCAGAGAATTTTGAAGAAATTT
Source organism: Taxus wallichiana var. yunnanensis (assembly GCA_018340775.1). Classification (NCBI taxonomy): domain Eukaryota; kingdom Viridiplantae; phylum Streptophyta; class Pinopsida; order Cupressales; family Taxaceae; genus Taxus; species Taxus wallichiana. Next base: position 859,017,743 of record CM031237.1, read on the forward strand.
TTCAATGGAATGGGAAGCATGGTGCAAGAGAAAAAAGTATCTCCGACAGCCAAGAAGAAGAAGAAAAAAATTGATGATGAGTTGAAGAAAGAAAAAGAAGAAGAAGTGGAAATAGGAAAATTCAAAGAAGGATTTAGTTAGAGACAGAAGAGGTGAAGAAGTGAAATTTGATTTCTATGATCCCATTTGAACATATTTAGACTTCCTTAGGTGAAGTGTGCAATAATTTAAAACCAATTTAATATGAATTCTGCTTATGATTTCAGGATGAAACATGTCAAAGAGTGATTGGGAAATTTTCATAAATTTCCAAGTGAGATTTAAATAAATAATGGGTTGAATGCTTCATGATGAAATGTTTTCAAATTCTTATCTTTATATCATTCATTTATGATTTATTATGCATAGAGTGATTATGAATTGTAAGGAGAAAAGAAGGGTATAAAGGGGTTTGAGTTTTGAGTACTAATCATGATTGATTGAGTATTGAGTAAGGATTTCATACATGGAGTTACCCCCTCGAAGTTAAAGACATTTGAGGTTGCCCCTAAAAAGTTGCAAAAGGAGATTATATGAGCAAAATTGAAGAATTTATCTTTTTCATCAGGATTTTCCATGCATTTTAATGGTTACAGGCATTTTTCATGAAATATTCTTTCCCCACAAAATGGAAAGAAGGGATAAAGTAGAATATCCTTAAAAGGGGACATTGTAAGTGAATAATTGTTGGATTTGGAGAAACAAGAAGGAGTTCCAATTTGCTTGCTTTGCTAGAATGAACAAAGTTGGTGAATGGATTTCAAGTTTATGATGATGTAGGAGAAATTTTGAAAGAGAATTGGGGTCTACCAACTATATGAGCTTCCATTATTTTAAGGAAGTATGAGCCCTTGTATCAGTGGCTCATGAAAGCATGCACGAGACTTCTTCTACTTTTTAGGATGTAAAATTAGAATATCATTCATGCTTATCTCATATTGGCTACAGGTTTGAAGGCCACAGAGAGAAGATATAAAGGTGATCCCACGAGATAAATTTGCTATTTTGGAAAATTTAAAGATAGAGTGTAAAGAAGGAGAGTTAACCTTCTTAAAGTCTTCCAAGCTTGAATGGACATAGAAAAATTGAAGAATTCATCTTGTTGTTTCAGTCACTTTCTCTCTCCACCTTTTTTAAGTTGAATGATCGAGATAGTGGTGGTTTGAGGTAAATACTATGTGGTTACATGTGGTGCATAAGATGTAGAGAAGGGACAAATCTACAACATTACAGATATATTGCGAGAGAAAATAGTCAAAGAAGTGTATAGAGGGAAGATCAGCTTTGGGCTATTCTACTATCACTAGTATTCATGGAGATTGTGAGTACAAAGATGGAAAGGAAAGTATATGGGAATACCCCATGGAGAACAAGTCCCCAGCTGAAAGATTCAACAAGTACCTATGCAAGGGGGCCATGATAGATGATGTAAAGAAAAGGGCAGGAGAAGTGGTATGACAGGATCTGTGTGGCATTTGGGGAAGAGTGGCGCATCCCAAAGGACCTACCAAGCAGTGGTAGGGAAACAAGTTTAGTTTGTTGTATATCAACATTTCTGCATCGCATCACACTTCCCAATGAAAGATGGAGTCTAGAGCCCTTGGTGCAAGTTGCCTTATGCATTCACTACAAGGTATTTCAAGCATCTTTTCATAGATTTATAGACACGTGCCAACTAGTCTTCAATGTAGATAAGGTAGACTGTGATTACCATACGTTGAGGAAGAAGTATGTGTATCTGGCAGAAGTGCTTATATAGAGAGGATCATTTCAGAAGTATTGAATATCAAACCAATAAGTCTTGGTTATAGTAGATGTGGGGGCAACATTGGTGTATCTCTAGTTGAAGCCAAAAAATGGAGAATAACAAATATGTGGAAGGTGAGTTCGCACTTCTAGCACCACCAAAGGGAAAGCATACAATGGAGAACATCCCAACACTTAAGCCCATAGAGCCAATTGAAGTGCAGGATGAGGAGGAGGAGCGTGAAGATAGTGGTGGTTTGGAGCATAGGGGTAGGAGACATCCTACAAATAAGGGTGAAGTTGAGCGCACCATTACACCACCTCAGCCACAAGAGGGGATGATGAGGACTTGAATGCAGTCCAAGGGGAGCACATGTTTAAAAGGGTATTTAGGAGAACAAGGACCCAAGGTGCTACTCCAACCACTGTGCATAAATCACCCAGACTCTCCCCACAAAAGGAGGTGACACGCGAGAGAAGGAGGAAACTGAAGTTGAATGAGGAGGTGGAAGAGTCAGAGGAAAGCACATGCCTAATTCTCCTACACTTCTAGAGGACATAAAAGAACAGGGTGAGGCATCAAAGGAAAAAGAAGAGGATGAGAAAAGACCAGAGGAGACAATGCAGAGGATGTTCAGGACATGGAGACACAAGTCCCAAATTTGGAGGCTAAAGTTCCTAAGCAACAAAGGTCTAGAAGAAAAAGTGGAGAGCACATTCCACCAGCCATGGGGTATGCAGAGGATGTAGGAAAAATTGTCTATGCCCGCTTCCAGAGCATGATAGTGCAAGAAGGATTTATTTGGTTGGGAGTTAATGGATGAAGATATGGTGATTGTGCACACTGAAAAAACTATCATGGTCAATGCACACCCACATGGATGAGCTTGACTTTGATGTGTGTGAAGAGTCATGCATTTGAGATGACTAAAGAAGGCACCTCAAGCTAGACACATGATAGTAAAGCCTACTGTCATGTCAGATGAGCAAGTCAGCAATGCATTGGTGAAATTTTCTGTTGAGGTGGCTAGAAGAAACATGGACAAAGCTGCCATGATCAGAGTGTTACACGAGGAGTTGAAGACAAAGGATGTAGAGATAGTGCACATAACACAAGAGAGGGACTTCATGCAAAAGAAGAATGAGGTGTTCATAAGCATCGCAGAGGAGATTGGGGACAATGTAATCAAAGCAAGGCCACACTTAGAGGCCAAGGTACCACAGACATTTCCTTCAGTGATACACTATGTGGGAAAGTTGGTGGACTTGGTACTTGAAGATGAAACTCTGTATATGCAAGTGCCAGAATGCTCTGAACAAGATGCCAAATGAGAGAAAGCATCTGTGATGAGAAAAATTACATCTTATGAAGGGTTGTTGCAAGCATTATAAGAAGTATTGAAGAAAGCAGACCAAGATTTAAATATATGCACAACTCAGAGGTGCTTATCAACATCAAGACCCCAAGAAGAGAATAATGAGGTCTAGAAAGTGATGAAAGATGAGACATTGGGCCATGCAGAAATATTGTCAATGGTTAAATAGAAGTGCGAGGCCCTGACAGCAACACAAGAGCCACACAAGACTCAGTTGGAAGAGCTTGGAAAGCTAATTACATAGAAGATGGACCTTTTAGAAGGAAGAATGACATCAATGTCAGTGTTGTGTTGGTTTTGTAAAAAATGAGAAGGAGAAATTGTGAGGGATGAGTTGGAATCCATTGTTGTGGACATCCTAGAAAAAGTAGAGCAAGCACTCACTGAATGGTAGATATTAGAGGCCGAAATAAAGGAAGAGTATCTAGAGTTGATACTGCAAACTGATACAGAGGAGGTTGCCTAATAACCTCATAGAAATTCTTTATTTATCTACATTCTTTTATTCTTATTCTTTCCATTCTTCTATTCTTTCCTTCAATTTTTGGACATACCCATTGTCGGGATGACAATGAGATTAGTGTGGGGTAATGTTGATCAAAGAATACTTGTCAAAGATCACACAAGGAGTCCGTGTGGGATAGAAGGCCCGGAACCAAGGGCGTGGAAGGACAGGAAGGACCCGCACGTGGAAGGCAAGTTTAGATTTCAAGACTTAGCCGATTTTGAGCATGAAGACCTATTTTTAGAAGATGGCGTGCGGAACACATCAACGATGCAGAGACGTGCGCACCATGCATTGTCTATCTTTGGAGAAGTGGTTGAAGTGTTTATGCATGAAGACAAGCTAAGAATAGAATTGACACTTCAGTTAACTGCAAGAGGACTATAGATAGTGCACTTGCATGTGTGGCTATGATTGTAAAATGGTGTGTGGCTATCAATAGCATGCAACCTATTTTTGGAATAGATAAGTGGTGAAGGGAAAGTCCCCACCCTATATATATGATGTTAGGTGCATAGGAGATATATATATATATATATATATATATAGAGAGAGAGAGAGAGAGAGAGAGAGAGAGCTGGATGTATGGAAGGAGATGTATGTATGTGTGTGTAAAGAATATACGCATATGATTGAACTATTGTATCAGTTCCATACACGTGCATTGGTATAGATTGACAATATTGTAAGGAGCTTCTGTATTTATTAATAGATGGAAGATATTGGCTGAATCTAAGTGTCATTTTGTGTATAGTTGAGTAGTGCATATTATTAATTCAATCATGATTACTTATTTAATCTTGTTCTTTCATAGATCTGAGTGTAGCATGCATTATGGAATGATGGATTAGTTATGACGTCGGTGAGTTTGATAACATCAACCTCATCATCGATTCGGTGGAAATTTCATTGTGTGCATCATCGGTTTGGGTAGTACTATCGAGGACATTAGCGAGGTGGTGTGGGGGTGGGAGGGATATAGAAGTAGAGGATGGCGGGGTGGAGCATAGGGACAAATATTGTGGGTGAAATGATAGCCGAAGTGTGAGTAGATATAGCGGGAGAAGTGATGGTAGGAGTAGTGGAGGTGGGTACACTAGATTGACCAACATCATATTTATCAAGGCTAGCATATGGAATGTGTTGTGGCGTGGAACAAGCATAGAGGTGATAGGATCAATGTGACAATACTTGAATGGTTTTGGATCAAGCGGTGATAGTGTGTTCATAGCCATCATGAAGGAATTTGACACATTGATGCACAATGGATGACACGACTTGCATGACATGAATCCAAGGTCTACCTAATAGGATATTGAATTGAAAAGAAGCATCGAGGATGTAGAATTCAGTGAGAACTATTTTAGGTCCAACCTGAATATGTATTGAAATAGTGCCTAGACATGTATGAGTAGAAGAATCGTAACCACGAATGAGGGTAGAGTTGTAGGAGATGATATTATCATTAATACCTAATTATTGTAAGAGAGAGTGAGCACAAAGGTTAACTACAGACCCATTATCAATGAAGACATACTTAATACAAGTAGTACTAATGACAATGGTAATGAGAAATGATGCACAAGGGTTGTTTTTTGCAAAAGGAGATATATCCTCATCTATAAAGGAGATAGAACATGGAAAATTACAAAGAGATCCTGAATAAGGTGTGAAAAAGCTTTGATAGAGTGGTCACGTTCAACGTGGATAACGCGGAGGGTAGCTTTGAGTGTAGTCGACAACTGGTGCATTTCGCAGACAAGTCATAGAGTGATATCTTATCCGATGTATTCTTGAGTTGGTCAATAATGTCGTAGCCTTTGGAAGTGGCTAATGGAGTGGCAGGTGCGATAGGTGGTGGCAGAGAAGCTTGATTGGAGCAAGGCAAGTGTGACGAGTAGTAACTACATTGATGGATGGATTAGATGGAGGTGTGACAAAGCGAGGGGGTGTTGTGTGCATACTGCGCATAAATTTGACAATGGCTGTAAATATATTGGTGACTTTGGTAGGTGTATAGGTAGGATAAGAAGATTGGGCCATAACTTGATAAGGAGAGGGAAAAGTGCAAAAGGGTGCGGATTTGTGAATGAAAAACCTAGAAGGTCTTTGTAAAGAGATGTTGGGTTCAACAAAATGATTAACTAAAAATGGACTAAGTGCAAGTAAACAATAATCCTAGTTAATCTAATTAGGAGGACTAAAATGTTGTATAAATGAACTAAAATAGTATGGAACAATTGTAATTAATTATTCTAAGTGAAATAAAACCCTAAGTATGCAAGTAAAGAAGAATAAATGACTTAGCTGATTGGATAAGGCTGTGGCAAGTTGTCACAGTGTGGAAATAAAATCTATAAGTGCAGACAATCACTTAGAAGTCCTACGAAGACTAGATCTAGAAGATGCCGGCCGACTAGGGCACTAGGAAGGTCTTGGGGACCCCAGGGTGCCCTAGTCTGCAAATTGGGTGCTGATCTCTGTAAATGCTCAAAATTCAAATTTTATAGGGTTGTAAGGTATCTCTCGAACACTATTTGTTTATCACACAAGATTTGTTGGGTTGCACCTAATGTGGTGAATAATCAAATGACGACTTGCAAGAGGAAAGGAAGTATCAAACCCTAAGAAAAATAAAGATACATAATGAATGGGTCGGATTGACCTCACCACAAAACTAGTGGTCTTATCATTGAGTGTTGCACTACATTTTAGACCTAGATGTAGTTATGGTGAGTGTGTGCATGTCGTGCCCTAGGTGCTCTTGTGTCAGTTGCACTTTGTGAAGTAGCGAGCAATAGTAACTATAGAAAATGTAATAGCATGTGTGCATGGAATAGAATAGAATCCCTCCCCTATGTTGTGTGTGTTGATGTAGATCTCCTAGCCTTGATTTAAGTGATGTAATGGATGTAACTCTAGATGGATTGATAGTAGTGTGTGATGCTAGGACCCTCATTATGGTCTTATAACTTTATATTTATAGGGTTCTCAAGCTTTAATTTCGTAATTAACCCCAACATGGACGACTAGGAAAAAGATAAAGATGAAAAATGGATAGAAAGGCCCCAAAAATAAGTGGGAAGGTGGCACATGGATCGGGCGCCCCGGGTGGGACCGGGGCACCTCGGGGTGCCCTAGTGCAGGCACAGGTGCCCCGATTTTTGGCTAGAATCACGGGAAGTTCTGAAACAAGGTGGATAAGTGCAAGAAAATATGCATGAATGACAAAGTAAAATATAAAATAAAGATGGCCAAAAGGTGGGATTAATTAGTACTTTATTCACTTGAGAACCTTTTAAATAGTAGTATAAGATCGGGTTAAATAATGCCTAAAGTGCATGATTTTGTGTCTACACCTAGATCACTTCCTATTTCTTTGAGAAATAAGCTAATTCCCTCTATCTCTCCTTCTTGTTAATGGTTTCACATTGTACATAATTTGTTGTTTGCATCTTACTATATATTAACATTTGTATATTATTCATTACATTAGCTACTCTAAAATCATATTTAATTAAGTTTACATTACATTAGTTACTACGAAATCATATTTAATTCAGTTTACTCGAAATCAGTGCCAATCAAAGATTAATTTGTGTTATCCTTTGTTTTACATTTACTTTAGTGCTGGAATTTTATGCACATCCACGACCTATTCTGGGTTGGTGTAAGCCTTTGTTTTGTGTTTTTATTGGTATTAAGGTATGTATATGTATGTAAGGTGTTATATATGATGTTTGTATTAAACAATATTAATGTAAGTTCTTAAGTCAATGAAGATGTGTGCATCCTCAATATTTCTTTTGAGATGCCATTCCCATATGATATAGGCCAACATACTATTCTAATATCAATTAGTGAATAACATCCTTTAAAATGAGTGGGAGAGTATATCTTCATTTGAATATCATTATAACCTAGAGTCAAGATGGTGGACAATTAAGTGGACATAAAAACCTGAAATTTAGGTACCGCGAGCGTGGTTTTTAAAAACCATGCTCATGCAACTTCAGTAAGGCTTGGTGATTTCTGAACCTAAAACCGTGAAATTTCACGGTTTGCAAACCATGATCGCGGTCCTCTGAGACAAAAAAAACAAACCCGCAACTCCTCATTTTCCCTCATTTTTCCTTTCCAACCATGATTTCTCCTAGACCTTTAGCACTCACACTTTGAATACCCCTAAAAATTACTCTTCGGACTTTGTGGATCACGATATTTTCAACCATGCCACCAAGACAAAGAGGTAAGCCCTCGATTTTGATCAATTTGTTTGCATTTTAGGTTTTTTTGTGATTTTCATGGGTTTTTCAATTTTTTGTTTATGTATACAATTTTTTTGTTTTTGTTGTTGCTTAATAAAGCTCGTAATCCTACAAACCCTCCAAACAATCATCAAAACCCTCCAAACATTCTACAAAACCTCCTCCAAACATAGATCCACCTCATGTGGCTCCTTCTATCCCCACGGAGCCAACAGAACACAAGCTAATATCGTTGGAAAAATCCAACAAAATAAAATTGCCATTGAGAACCTTATTCAGAATATAAGACAAAATCATGCCACAAATCCATCCCGCATGACTTTAGCCAACACATTGCAAACATTGATTGGTGAAGTTGACTCACAACCAACCAAATAGATAGATGGAATACCTTTAGAGGTGATTGTAGGCAGTGGTATGCAAATAAATTATCCCATGCGGTCGTAAAAGACAAAAAAATTGGAAAAGACCGCATTTGTGCATTATTTACTGACCCAAGAACCAATGCCCCCCAGCTTACTTGCAAATGGTTCCCAATCCATTGGTGCCATGATGACCAAATCAAGAACAATTTTTGGGACCGATGGTGGATGGTTTTTGATTATCCACCATGCAACAACAATGAGGTTCCCCTCTATTTTTTGAAGAAATTATATTGCGAGTTCGTGCTTAATGAGGTCCCAAACTATTTTGACTTTTCTGATTTTTATGGGTGAGGTGGTGGCTCTGCACAGAGTAGACTTGGTGCACGCGTAGGTCAACCAAGGATCCCCATGCCCCAAAACCCCCACTACCTTCAGTTATCCCTCCTACAGTGAAGGAGGTTGTAGAGATTGACACACTACATGCATTGAGGGAGCTCACTGACACTCTGACCCAACATAGTGAGCAGATTGCATCTAGTGATGTTGGTGGAGGTGCTCAGTTCTAGCGCACCACACCACTGTGGATCATGTGGTGTCGTATGCACTGCGGGTGAGACATCATTTGTTGGATCACATGATTTATTTTCTCTAGATGAGATGATGGCGGATGTTTTTGGAACTAGTGCAATGGATCTTGGTCTTTCATAGGTAAATGTCAAATAAATATTTAATATATATATATACAATAGTTTAATTCATGTTTGAGATTTTAATATATATGTATTTCATTATACATTATGTACATACATGTAAAAACTAATTTTTTATTTTATTTTAAATAGCAAGAGTCGGTGAAGGAAACATCCGAGGCATCGACATGCTAGCTACTACAATTAGGCATGTTACAAACGTAAGTTTCAAGTTGTACTTAAATTTCAAATTTCATTTGATTGTGCACTTTTATTATTATAATGTTTCACCTGTACATGTACATATTAATATATGTTTGTCTTTTTATATGTAGGAGCCTGGTGGGTCATCATCTACTCTAGGAACTGAGGCTATTGGCACACCTCACGTGAATTTACGTGGTTAGTTTCTCTTTACACTTTCTAGTTTCTAATTGTGGAAGTTCACGTGGATTATGCTTTGGCTCTATTATGTGGTAGTCATGTAGATTAATATTGATTTGTACATGTTTTTGTATAGCTTATGACTGCCAGAGAGACTCCTCCATTTATGTAGACTATGGAGGCTGCTGTAGATACTGCCATAGCATCTGCAGATCCACTAATTGAGGTACAATTTTTCAAATTTGTTAAATTTATTTAGGAATTATTTCTTATTACTTAAATCTACAATATCAAATTTTGTACATGAAATATTTAATTTGAAATTTAATTATTTGTATGTAGCTTACCTCTCATGAGTCTACTGTTGTCCCTACCATGCGTCAACAATGACAAATTGATAGGGATCATGACATTGCGGTAAGATTTCACATGCATTTTAACTAAATTCTAAGTTTCTAAATTTTGAATGTATTTTTAAAATATGGGTGTTAAAATCTTGTTGTTTATGAATGTGCAAGTTAGGTTATAGGCCTGCTTAGAGATGCCTAGGACCACATGGATGAAATCCGTAGTGGCATCTCCCTCCACTACATCCCCGGGTCGTGGACATGCTACTTCTAAGTAGGCTAAGAGAGAGAGATGTTTCATGATTGATTCATGACATGGATTCATAGGACTATATATATATATATATATATATATATATATATATATATATATATATATATATATATATATATATATATATATATATATATATATATATATATATGGGTCACCGGTTCTAGTTCATGATTCTTCATAGGACATTGATATTATTATATAGCCTTATGTGGCCGCATGTGGTCTTATATGTATGACACACTTGGTTCGAGATGTACACATGTTATGAACTTATATTTTCAGAGACGTGCGTTCAACACACTTAGTTTGATACATTATATATCTGGATGTGTTGGTTTTCATAATGATATTACTTCTATGTTTGATTTAAATTCATTGCACATGATATCCTTCTATGTATGTATATTCTATGTATATTAATTCTATATGTATGTTTGATTTAAAATTAAAAACTATGTAATGGTGCAACAATAGATTTCAAAGAAAATAAGCATATATCTCATGTACCATATTCTAGTGCTATCATAAGTTTGGGAGGTAAGTTTTATTTATGTGATGACTGAATTTTGAAGATATGTCAAGAAGTGAAGGTATTTCACAATCAAAGTGCTATTTAATTATCCAAGAATCTAGCTTTCACAATAAGACAAAGCATATTTTAGTTAAGTATAATTTGGTTATCTTATATTCATTTACAAAAAATGTGATGAGTTGAGTGTAATATATAAAGTGATTGGAAAAAGGTGGATATTATTGATATGTCAAAAAGTTAAATTGGTGATTTATGACAAAAGTTAAAAAAGTTGTAATTGATTCAAATTTTTGAAAGTGATTTGGAAATGGCAAGATCGAATTCTAGTTATGCTACGGACATGTCCAAGTGGCTAGGTGAATGCTAGAGGAGGCATGGATGCGCGAAACGTCAAAATATTACAATTTTGAGTCCCTCAAGAGCCCTAAGAAGTTCAATTATCGGTGACTACGTAGACTCTGTGGCACCTAGAGATGTCTCGTCTAATCCTACACTTAGTATAGGGAACTCTACAATAGCCTATATCTATTTTTTCTTTATCAAAGGTGCTCTCGCTGAATATTCTTGCAAACAAGTGAATAGTGTAGTTGTGACAATCAAAGTGCTATTCCAAAATTATATTGTGTAAACGGTGGTCTATGGCACTAAACCAAATGTGCAAACATATCTAGGTTAGTGAATGCTAGAGGAGGTTTTTTGGTGCTCTATTCATTGCTTAAAGGCTACCTTATTCAAATGAGTCCCTCAAGAGCCTGAGACCAAAAATTGTTCAAATTCGATTGGTGACTCAACGTGGACTATTGGCACCTAGAGATGTCTCATCTAATCCTACAAAAAGGGACACTCTATAAATTGTTTCTTTTTTTCCTTCTAACAAAAAGTTGCCCTAATTGTTTGCAAATGTGTCGAATAGTGTAGTTGAGACAATGTAAAAGTCAAACGGTATATTGTGTAAATGTGATGGGTCGTGGCACTAAACCGACTATGGACACGTCGGGTGGCTAGGTGAATGCTAGAGGAGGTGTCATTTTGGTGCGCACGACAACATTGCTTATGGGCTACCTCATTCAGCGAGTCCCTCAAGAGCCATGAGACCAAAAAATTGTTCAACTTTGACGGGTGACTACGCAGAATCCGTGGCACCTAGAGATGTCTTGTCTGATCCTACACCTCATGTAGGGACCCTCTACAATAGATCTCTCAATTTTTTTCCTTCTCCAATCGGTGCTCTCATTGCCCTATTGTTTGCAAATGCACCGAATAGTGTAGTGAGAGCAGACAAGTGTAAGGCATCAAACGGTATATTTTGTAAACGTGGGGTGGTCGTGGCGACCAACCGACATGTGCATACATAGGGATGGTCTTGTAAACACTTGGGGAGGGATTGCATTTTGGTTCTCTAAGCTCCAGGTCCTTTTGGGCTACCTCCTCCGAGCCAAGAACCCCCTCCACAGGTACATAAATCATTGTTAATTACTTCTCTTTTCTTGTAAAACAATGAAAGCTTCTCTTAGCTTCGAGAATTTATAATTCTCTACTAATAGTGTCAACCACGTGAAGGTGGAAGCTTTTTTGGCACCACTAACCTGCATATAAAAGTCTTAGTCAAAGAAATTTAAGTTTCAAATCAAATCCATACTAGATATATACAAAATACACAAATTTAATAAAATATATGAACTTAAATTTATCTAACTAACAAATTTATATATACCAAAGAAATTATATATACCAGACATGAGCATTGTAAATTCATTGCAATGAACCATCAGGATCGGATCTACTCTGAATAGCGGATAGGATTGCTTCATGATCTGACTCTCAAACCTTCCAAAGAATCTTGTTATTAGGCCTTCCTCGATATATCTATAATATTTGTTGCGAATATAAGATATTTTCATTTGTCTCTAGAACTAGATGTGAATATATAGAGTATTTTTCATGTGTGTCTCAAAGTCTTCAAACACCCAAATAGAGGATTTTTTTAATGGATATCGCCAAAGCCAAGTTCCAGTAACTACCATTGACCTTGTAGGGTACTCAATATCTTGCCATCTATAATAGGAGAAGTCAACTTCTTTCTTTCCTCGATGCAACGACATAAGAAATAGTTTGTTCCTTCTTCATTGTCTTCTGTCGCAATAACTACAAACACATGTCCTACAAAAAAAGGTTTCAACTCAAATTTAAATTGTACATATTAAAATTTTAATGGACATAACTCAATACAAAAATTGTAAATAACCATAAATACCTTGTCGCACCAAAATCAAAATTTCATCAAAGTCCTTGGATGTTGCAACTTCATCTGCAAAACAAGTCGTAATGCTTGTGGAGGTTGATAACTAGCAAGTGGAGTTAGAGGCCTACAAATCCATCCATCGACCCATTCTTGTGAATCACACTCAACTGTGACAAATTGATACAAGATGCACAAAAACATGTCAAATTTCTTGTCCATGTGGCCCATGAAGTAGCGTCTGAGCTACAAAATGAGTGCATATCACTGGACCTAGTGAGTGTCATACAATCCTCATAGTTAGCAATTTTTGTTCCTCTATCAACAAAAAATATCATGAACCATGGAAATTTCTTGAGAAAGCCATGTTGTCTAATACACCATTCCACTATGCTCTTTGCATCTTTCAATTTAGCACCATCTTTGTACTTTCAACTCTTCTCTTGCAAGAGTCTTTTCACACATGCCCCTGCACCATCATGCTCTCCTTTTCCATGTCCAGCCTCAGTGAAAATCCAAATATGTTGCACACCCATCTTGACGTGCATCCTGCTCATCCAATAAAACATTCATGCATTCTTAAACTGAGATGTGTAATTATCTGACCATATATAATGTTGTTTGAAGTGGATGTCCCTATTAGACAAGTTTCCATAAAATAACTGGAAACACCCTTGCACAAATTCAGTAGAATGAGTACGATCATCACTGATATAAAAATGGTACTCTCTTAAAATTTTTTGATCATTCTCTATACTGTCAGGAGAATGTATAAATGTTATATGCACAAAAATGACAACTTGTACTGAGTTGTAATATTGTGATTGAACCTCCATTTGTGGTTGCAATGTATAATTCTCTACAAAATCTACCACTAAAACAATAGTACTAATAGGAAATGTGTCTTTGCATATCTTGAACTGTTCATCCAACCATCGAGCTCTGTGTGTATGCCTAGCATACTCATAAACAATTTCATCCTTAAATTTTCTCATAAATTGAAAAACAGGCATATGTTCTGTAACTAGCTCACACCGTTTAGACTCTTTTCCATCTTTCAACTGGTATGCAACTGATTTATATTTATCAAACTCAACTAAATTATTTCCTATTGCACCTTCAATTTGCTCATGGATGTAACTTTCCAATTTAGGTAATCCACCACATGTACCACAACTTCCATCTAAACAATCCTGACTATAAAAAAATTGTCCAACTTCTTTTTCACAAAATATCGTAGGAATGAAATCCCTAGAAGATATTGGTGGAACTTGAACACCACATTCGATAACATAGTTTTAAAATGCAAAATAGAACGAATACATAAAAATTTAGCATAATGCATAGCAAATTCAACATGTTGCCTACAACAACAAGTGGTGTGAGCGTGGTTGATTTTCACATAGAATGGTTTTAACATTTCAAAAAATGTTGACTAATTTTAATTTTCAGATGCTCTTGTTCAAACTTATGAAAAAATTGAGTTTGAGTCATATCTAAGAAATGCTTTGGATGTGGTTCACGATTAATAGAACCAACTCTCCATTTTACAACATCTCTTATATTAGGTGAAACTCTAGTGTTATCATGCCAAAATTGAATAACAACTTCTCTTATAGCATCAGTATTATATTTGTCCTTATGCGGTGCTCTAGTAGAAAATGCCCAAAATCGGTGTTATTGAGTGATTGAAGGATATTACGTCTTTCAATTACTTTCATTAGAGTTTTTCGATTAACTTGCAACATTCGACTTGTTTGCATAATCAAACGTTGTTTTTTATTGATTCACTTACAACACTAGTAGCAAGTACATGATGCACAATATTACTATCCCTAGTGCGTCTCTTGACACCAACAATGTGATATGCATCATGAAGGTTTTCAACAATTGTAGAGGTTTGACCATGTATATTAGATGTTTTCAATCCTAAGGTGTTTAATGTAGGTCTCATTTTATTCAATTTCATCAAACTAACCAACAACTGACATCTTTGGGAATCATTTAAAATTTCAAAATGATTATCCCAAATTTCAGTGGCTTTTCTTTTGATTTTCCATTTCAAAAATTTTGTCACACATTGGTTTCAAAATGTTTTCATCAATTTCAATAAAATAATTAGGTTTCTTATGGAAAATCCTAGGAGGTGTTTTTGTCAAATTTTGTTTGTCTACAGTTTCAACCTGAATTTCTTTATTCACATTTTCATTGTTTCCTTCAATTTCAACATTTGCTACATCACGAGTATTTAATTCTTCTTCAACATTGATAAGTAAAAACATCTTCATCATGAGTATTTAATTCAACTTCAACATTGACAATAGAAACATTACTGGTTCCTCATTGCTTACAATAGTAGGGGTTGAAGATGAACCTCTTCTTGATTCATGAAGATTCCGCATTTGCTCAACATTTTGAAATTGTTTGCTTCTAATTCGTTTGGTGTTTTTTTACTTAATGACTTCCTTTTTGACTTCGTTTCTTGTCTCCCATGATGTTTTACTTCCGTGATAAGAAAAATGTAGAAAATGACAAAATTTCACAGTAATTCATACAATAAAGTCAAACAGTAAAAATCACATGGTAATTAGAACATTGGGATGCGTATAAATATGATTTATAAACCATGATCGTGCTTTATAAAGCACGATCACGTTTATAAAGCGCGATCGCAGTTCTTGTTTAAAAACCCACGATCGCGGTTTATAAACCGCGATCGTGCTTCTTTTGTATCATCAAATCCTGACCCTAAGGCTCGGAAATCTTTGTTTTGCCCCAACCAAAGCTATGAAAGGTCATTATGAAGTGTAAAGGGTCAAAAACTTCAAATTTTCTCTTCCATAGACTTGAACCATGCTAAAAAACTGAAAACATTTCACAAAAATGGTGCCATCACGTAGGGAGACTATTAGCTTCATAGAAATATTGATTTTAAAGTGAATAGAATAAGATAAATATCATTTTATAATTTTTTACTAACAATAGGTCTTTAAGACATTTTTTCCCGTGAATGTTCATGTCTACGTTTAAGACTGCAACTTTTGTTTCGCTTATCAAAATGTGATAAAACTTATACCATCCCAAGCGTGGAGAAATTCTATACACGTTAACTAAAAAAATATTTGATTTCGATATTTTTTGATATAGTTATGGTGGGCAAACAGAAAGCGCCGTTTTCTAAATATTTTTAGACCACTTTCACGAAAAAATCATTAAAAAAATATTACTCAAAAAATACAAAATAAAATCCATCCCAAGATAGACAACTACATCTAACTTTTCACCAAAGGAAAAAATAACAAGATTTGGTCATCCAAATCGCGGGCAAACGGACTACAATCTTATAGGTTTTTTCAAAAACAAAACCAAGTCATATAATTTTAAGTGTTTAATATAGCTAAACTTGTCCATTTTAAAAAAATAGTATTTTAGAAACTAGATTCTGGATGCTATGATTCATATTTATATAATTTTTTCTAATTTTGAGTGCGCGTATTGCTAATAATCCCTACAAGTTGAGATTTTGTTGTTTTTGCAATATGACGTTACCTCTTGTTTTTTGTGTAGCTAATAAATGCTATTGGTCAATATCAATCACTATGCTAGATCTCAATAGTTCAAAATGAAGTTACATGGTTTTTTAATGTACTCAATTTATGGGAATAATGAATTTGAATAAAATAGGAATATTTCCACTTATAAGAGTAACATTTATTGGGTAGTTGTTGAATACAATATAATACTTGTTTTAGAGTATGGCATCAATTCCTGCACATAGATAATAATAATAAATGTTTGGACTTACATTAATATTGTTTGAAAAGCATAATACATATACCACTAATAAAAGAGGACACCTTTATTTTATATTTAAGAAGCACATTTATGAAGGGAACACCATGAAGCATATATGCCATCTTGAATTATAGTTGGATGGCCCTAAACAGATCTACAAGATGTTGCATAGATGAGGAAGAAAACATAAATGATGCGAAGTCCGACCACCCAAAAGATGTATGAAGGAGACCCGACAAGTCTCGTAAATGCATAAGAAACACAAAAATAATAATTTATAATTACAAAACAAAACAAAACAAATTATAACAAGAAAAAGGCTATATTAAGAATAAATTTCAACACATTTTGTAAGAGCAAACCAAGTCGTATAACTTTAAATATTAGTATAAAATAAATGTTCAATACAATTGAACATATGGCACATCAACTCCCAACACATGACCAATCAAAAAAATGTTACGATATTCAATGCCATGAGAATTTACATAAATATTTCTTTAGTTGAGTATTACATTAAAAACCTTTAGCAAGTTGAGAAGAACACAAAACGAGAAGATAATGCCAACCAATAACGACACAAGGGTTTGCATAAAATCCCAACAATAAAAGACAAATGTAAAATACAAGACATACCTTAGCACCAATAAAAACACAAAATTGAGGATAATATTTTCAAACTCAAATCTCCAATGTTGTTCAAAGATTGAGAATCCTAAAAAAAGTGTAAGCAAAGGATATCGCTAATTAGTCTTTGATCAACACCTTTTATCGTAAAACAAATTGAGGGTCTTGGATAGTTCCATGACATCTTAAAAATTGGGCATATGTTTATGGGTGAAATTATTGTGGCTATTGAAGATTATAGTTGTTTGTGCAAATGCGAAAATTCCAGAGCAAAGTATTTACAAACTTGAATCTCCAATGTTGTTCAAATATTCAGAATACCAAACATGTGTACACATATTCAATGCCCCAAGATTTTAAATAAATATTGTTCTAGAAAAGTTCCACATCTTTAGCACTAATTAAAACACAAAATAGAGCATAGCCCCAACCTAGTAATGAGTCTAGGGTTTACATAAAATGGTAGCACACAAAAAGGTGCAGACAAAGGATGATGCTAATTAGTCTTTAATCAAAACCCTTTCTTAAGGGCCCCAAAGTAGATCCCCGACATCTTAAAAAATGGGCATATGTTTTTGGCTAAAGAATTGTGGGCATTGAAAATTGTAGTGGGTGTTGCGAAGCAAGAATGCAAGAGTAATATTTACAAACTTGAATCTCAATCTTGCTCAAAGATTTAGAAGACAAAACTTGTGTACACATATTTAACACCCTAAGAGCTTACATAAATATTGTTCTAGACAAGTGCCACACCCTTATCACCAATAAAAACACAAAAAAAGCATAGTCCCAACCTAGTAATGGGTTTGAGGTTTGTGTAAAATGGCCGCACTAAAGGAACATACAAACAAAGGATAACACTAATTAGTCTTTGATAGCATGCTTAAAAAGAGAACCACATAAAGCAAAAATGACATCTCACAAAACAACTCAAGGACCCCAATTAGATACATGCATAATCTTAAAAGGTGGATGCATATTTAAGCTTTACATTAAAAGGTGAAGCAAACCCAAAAGATAGAACATCTTAACTACTCATGATTTCATTTCAATGGATTTTAGCGTAAACCAAATTCATTCACAATAACAACATAAACATTATTTTCACGTATTTCTTTACAAACCACGAGGAAAAAATGAAAAACCAACAAATTATTTGATAAAACCAACACCAAAAGAACAATCATCTTCAATTTGTTAAAACCCTAGTGAATAACACTAGGGAAAGGAGTGCACATTATGATGCATACCTCTACGATGATGAAAACCTAAGGCACACCAATAAATCCATGGAGAAAACCGACAATACAACCTCTTATACACACCACAAACCTAATTGAATGCTTCGGATAGTAAACGATTGCACCACTAAACCCGTCTAAATGCACACTACACCCCACCCACAACAAGAGGCTCACAATGTACTAATCCTATTAATGTCAATCGCCCCATGTTTCATATCCTACAATCATTGCGAGCCATGTGACCGTATTTCTTTGACATTTTTGGACAAGCCACATGCCTTTGTGTGTTTCACATATTGCATACATGTTTGTTAGGGCACTTGAAACTAAAATGTCTACTAGGGCACTTACAACTAAAACATTTGATAAACGTTCCTTTCTAGGAAAGGTGAATAACACAACATTCCATAAACCACATTGGTGTCCATGATAACATAAGAGTAGGTGGATGCATTCACATAGTACATGGATAAATTTCCGACCAAGAATAATGAAATTAGAAAACTAGAGAGAACAATAAAGAATATGTTGTGTTGTAAATGAGGGGAATGCTTTTATTCACTTTACAGAGGGTCGTAGATTCTCAATTTAAACATAACGTCATCCAAATTGCAGCCACTTCAATATCCATGAACGATCACATTTTTTTAAATTTTTAATAAAGAAATAATGATTAGAAATTAACGATTAAAAAATGTAATGGTCTTACCATTGTTAAGGGCGATCTCCACCTCTAATGGAGACTCCACAAAAGGAATGTTGGTAATAAACTAGCAATCACACATGAAATTTTGCTGAAAATTTTGGAGCGGATGCACCAAAGAAGCTAAAATAGGAGATAAACATTAGAGGAAGAGGGGTGATGAAATACGGGTTGAGGGAGGAGAATTCAAGGAGTAGGTAATATGCTCGGGGGAGCGATGAAAGATTCTCGATTTAAACATAACGTCATCCAAATTTGCAGCCACTTCAATATCCATGAACGATCACATTTTTTTAAATTTTTAATAAAGAAATAATGATTAGAAATTAATGATTAAAAATGTAATGGTCTTACCATTGTTAGGGCGATCTCCACTCTAATGGAGACTCCACAAAAGGAATGTTGGTAATAAACTAGCAATCACACATGAAATTTGTGCTTTGAAAATGCCTTAGGAGCGGATGCACCAAAGAAGCTAAAATCCGGGGAGATAAACATTAGAGGAAGAGGGTGATGAAATAGGGGTTGAGGGAGGAGAATTCAAGGAGTAGGTAATATGCTCTGGGAGTGATGAAGAATTGTTCTTTCCTACTAGTGGGCATATACGGAACATGTGTCATTTGTGTCAATTGTTTGAAGGATAAAGGGGGTGTGTTGTGCAAATTGTTGAGGCAATGTACTTTGGAGAAATCTTAGAAACAATACTTCTTAGGGAAACCTACATATGTTTGAATCCCAAAATTTACATATGCTAGATATGGAAAATTTGTGTTTAAGGTTTCTTATGTCCCCGATTTCATGCACATTTGTGATAAGGGTTTCTCTTTATTGATACAAAGAGCCTCAATACATTGATGATGCCTTTTGATCCTGAAACCAAATAAAAATCCAATACATATCAAATTTTAGGGATCCAATCAAGTTCAATGAAAGTACAACCTTCGATGCTAGTATGAAGCTAAGAAAAGTGGAGGGGAGAGATGATGCATTCACATTATAGGGGTATGAAGAGGAGAACAAGTTAGAAAAGAAAACAAAAGGTACATTCCATGAGATGCGGGGCCCTTCCACGAGACCTCCTATCCTAAATGATAAGATCTCTAAAATCATTTATGAGAGCTCAATCTGATGGGAGAAAATGACACATACCAATTGTGGACATTTAAATAAGAAAGTATCTTCCCATTCCTAATGTCGTTTTGGTTAGGCATGCAATTTTACGCACCCTCCTTTACCTTCCACATGTCACATGTATTTTAAATTTTAAATCTTAATGAATTTGCAGAGGCATGCATTTATCCTTTGCCTTAAGTTAGGTGTTTAATAACCAATGAGTATATAACATGTGGACTAAGACAACATAAATTGGTGGAGTAGTGGGTCCTGCCACCCGTGACTTGTTTTTCCTTCAAAAGATTGGATTCAAGACTACCGTTGTGATAGATGGTCAGAGAAGATGGCTATGAGAAGAAATGGTGGGGAAAATGAATACCAAATGTACATGGAAAAAACAAATATGGTTGTACAAAAATGACCAAAGAAGCTAGAGCCATCCAACATATGTGCCTTTTCATAATTTCTCACATCAGTTTATTTTGAAAAAAATGACTATCAACAAAATTACTTGTTAACATTACAAATTCCATAAAATGTATTATGCAATATTGTTTGTGACTAGTTTCTTACTAGACTATCTTTTCTATGTATGTATAAGTGATGGCGTCTTTTAGTACAATCTATGTTTTTTTGACATAATGTAAGATTTGTGAATTATGGGTTTGTTTCTATTGTTATGCTACAAACATAAGGTCGCAAAACAAAAGATTGGCACATGGGGTCTTTCTACCCCTAATACTAACAACTACATCTATAAAATTCACCTTCCATCAAGCTCATAATATGGTTTTTTATGCCCTATTCTAAACTCCCATTTTGGCACAATTCATTATAATATTTTGGGGATGAGAGATGATGCTTGAACTTGCACAACATGGCATTGGCGTTATTTTTGAAAATTAATAATGATGTGGCTCATGAGATATCCACATCACCAAATAGGAAACAATTTCCACACGTTTGAAATATAAGATGGCAAAGATTAAAAAAGCTAAATTTGAAAAATGTATTAATGTTGGGAATTGCCTTTTTCATAGTAGACATTCTTCTCCAAAAGAGGAAAGATGGATAGGGTGGAATTTCCATGGTTTACAAAGGGTTAATTATTTCCAATGTAGGTAGAACCATGACACTTTGTAATATACTAACTTTGATAGGTTTTTCTAATTTTACTTTATTTTAATGTTTGAGAGGTGAGAAATTTGCAAAGATATTTTGATATATATCTAGAAGGTCTGATTAAAATATTTCCCATATCAAGTAGAAAACAAGGAGAGAATTTGGGGTGGTGCAATGGATATGATGAAATAAATATTAAGTAACATGAGTCAACTTAATAAAAAAAAAGTGTCGAGTGAAGAATAACATTGGACTATCTTATTTAGCCATATGGAGGGGTTACTCAATTAGTGTTGTTAACTTATTTGTCGGTTATAGTGGCGCTAAAAACTTTGCCTAACAAAACCGAAATAGGTGGATAATTTTGAGAAATATGGGAAAATGAGATTTACTATTTTTAATTTTTTTTTTATGGTGTCAACATTCTCGATTGGACAATATTTCATTTGATAGATAAGACAAAGACATGAATGGAAAGTTGGAAAGAAAAATGTGGGACTTAAATGTGGGAATTAAATACATGCGTATTCGACACCTATTCCATGGCTCAAATTGTTCCTACCCAAATAATATTTGCTATTTGTGCTCCAATTTATCGTCTCCATCTTGATCACATTATTTAAGTGAATGTCATTTGTGCTAAAAGGGGCCAAAGTAAAAAAAAAAAGGAAAATCCAATAGAGTATAAGTTTGAAACCCAACCGCAAGGTTGGCTTCTTGTTACACTTTATGGCCTCTGTTGTCTGTTTTAAGTTCGAAGAGTGCAAGGTAGATTAAAAATGCTAATCAAAAGTTTCAAACTGAGACTCCATACCATTTCCTACATTGTTGAGTGTAAATTTCTCTTTGATTTACAAGGAGGGATATTTACTAATAAAACCATCAAAGTGTATCATGTTTAATGTCTAGGCGTGAAATAGATTCCATGTTTTCTTCATTTTAGATCTGAAGTAAAAACTCTAGGTTGAAGCAATTGATTTAGTTGCCAAACTTTGGAAGTATACACATGTAAAAATACACAAATTATATGAGAAATCCCTTTCGGCTATCTAAAATTTATTCAACAATCTTTTTCCAATGTCAATAAAGCTTCACATGGATGGGACCTAAATGGCCAAAAAAATGAGTTGATCGAACTTTTGTAAAGTGTATAGGCACATGAAATTTGAGTAGAAAAAACTTAAGATAAAGACACCTTTGAATTTTTGTGAGCCAGAGCAATGCTTTAAAAAAATTCAAAGATTGAAAAATGAAAAATAACAACATAAAAACACACAAATGCGAGGTTTTTTTAAAATAAAAATGTTTACTTAACCATTTTTATTCTTACGTTGCCGCCGTTGCTGTTGCTCACATTTGCAAAGGCCGTAGATTTCCCGTCAATTACCAGGGACACCCGCAACAATGCTTCACTCTGAAGGAGAAGACGACAAGATTTGTTGATAAACGGGAAGACAATAGACTGTTTGTATGTAAAAATGTGTATCTTTGTTTAAGCTTTTTACACTATAACCGAACTCCGTAACGTATTCAAAGTCACCGACATCATCTCTAAACCAACGACCTAGATGTTTTCAATCAAAGACCATGTACTTATTGCATCCTCGCCATCCATTTTAGCCGTGTGTGTGAAAACGGGGTTTCTAGCAGCACCTTCGGTGTAATTACGCCTATAAGCGTAATTAATAAAAGACGGTTGAATATGTATGTTTATGGAGAAGAGGGATGATAAATAAAATATAAAAGATGATTTTCAATCCTTAAAATAAAAAAGAGAAAAGAACAGAAGAGACACACTTGTTAGCCATGGTATACAAAAACAATCAACGGCCGTGATTGGTTAATTACGGAAAGGAACTCGATCCGGGTGGAGTATCGAGGATCGATAAATAATCACCGATTAGCCGTTGATTAAAAAGATGATCGGAGGGCCCAGATTGGCCGACCAGAAAAATTCAAATGAAAACAGTGGGAAAGGCGTGTTTGTGTGTATATATACACTGCGAGTGCTCTACTTCTTCTCAGTCATTTTCACTGCATTTCCAGTAGATCAAAATCGCAAGAGCAATAGCTAGTTATTAGTGAGGAAGAGATGGCGAGGACGAAGCAAACAGCGAGGAAATCAACAGGAGGAAGGCCCCTCGCAAGCAGCTCGCTACAAAGGCTGCTCGCAAGTCAGCCCCTGCAACAGGCGGTGTTAAGAAGCCGCACAGGTTCAGGCCCGGCACCGTTGCTCTCCGAGAGATCCGAAAGTATCAGAAGAGCACCGAGCTGCTCATAAGGAAGCTTCCCTTCCAGCGCCTGGTCAGGGAAATAGCGCAGGACTTCAAGACCGATCTGAGGTTTCAGAGCTCTGCCGTAGCGGCATTGCAAGAGGCTTCTGAGGCATATCTGGTGGGGTTGTTCGAGGACACAAATCTGTGCGCCATTCATGCCAAGAGGGTCACCATCATGCCCAAGGATATCCAGCTTGCCCGCCGAATCCGAGGCGAAAGGGCTTGATTTCTGCGCTAAGTTCATCGAAGCTATTGTTTTGTAAGCTGTGTGTTTACACGTCTCGTAAACAAGGCATTCTCAACGTCTTTATTTCCCTAAATGTCTGAGATTACAGTAATCTCTCTTAATGCCACCAAATATATTTTGTTTAGCAGCGTTGGTTTGATTCTGTTTGGAAATGTAATTCGATTCCTTATGATGATTATGGCTCAGCAATTAAAATTAGAAACCATCTAGACAATATCCCGACTCGTGCAATTTGGATTTTTAATTTATTTTTGAAGTGTGAAGATTTTCAAGGTGTTTTGTTTTGATTATGATTTATTTTGTTTATAGCAATATTATTTTATTTATTTGAAAACTTCCTTTTGAAATGTAAAATTTAAGGAAAGTTTGCCTACAAAGATCTTGGTATTTTGAAAATTGTTGAAGAATGGAAAGATGTTATTTTTAAAAAATATTAGGATTTGAGCTAAAAAAATAACTAAATTTGTAAATTTAGTAATGATTGGATAATTGTAGGAAGTTCAAAGGTTAAATTGAAACTCTTGCTAATAGTTGTGCCAAAACCAAAGCTATTATGGATTGCACTAGCTCTAAACATGGAAATAAATTTGTGGCACAAGGGTTAAATTTTATGGTTGTTTAGATGTTTTTTCATGATTTTAATCATAACATGTTTGTAAATATATGAAATAATTGTCACATGTGACTTATATATGTTATGTATGATTGTCATTTCCTATACATTTATATATAAACTAACCTAATATATTCAAAATAATAAAGTATATAGAAAATGATTTAAATGTATTTTATTAAGAATGTAAAAATAATATTATTTTACATTTTTGAAAGTTGATATTTAAAAATGACTACCACCTAAAAATGAGTAACATGCATGGATGGTTGTTAAATTTAACCCTTCTTGTGGCCTTAAGTTTCAAACCAAATATTTCTTTCTCCCCATGTATTTAACAGCAAAATAAAAGTTATGGGAAAATGGTCCCATGTCAAAAATTTGCCTATTGAATTAAGTGTTTTTCAAAACCCAAAGCAAACCAAAGAAAAGACAACTCACATGGAGTTATGGACTTGTCATTTTTTTGCATGATTTTACAACCTAGCTAGTGAATGAGATTTAAGCCATGATAGGTGTTAGAAATTGATTATTGTATTAAATTTGTGCTTTGTTGCATGCATTGATAGTAAAATTTATAGGTGTAATAAACAATAATAATAATAATAATAATTAATGACTTTAAATTTGATCTAAGCATAGAAGATACTTACCATTAATGAGAACTATTTTATTTTTGATAAAAGGCTTTAATTTGCACATAGTTGACTTACTTATTTTCCCAAATGTTAGCCTCTTGATTGGTACAAAATTTCTTGAGAAAATATGGAATTTGGAAAAAGTCAAAATGTCAATTTGTATAAAGGATAGAATGCTTGACATACAATACATCCAAGTATAGTACAAATTTACATACATCCAAAATTTGAACCTCAAACTAAGATTACTCACCTATAACACTTTGTGCATTGTAACTTTGAGGGTGTCTATAGTCATGTAAGTGCTTGATTAAGCCTTTGAAATACCATCAATTTGATAGACAATCATTGATTAAGCCTATGAAATTTCATTGTCCCTTTGGGATGTGCTTGATTAGGAGTTTCAAAAGTAGTGTCCCTTTGGGATGTGCTTGATTAAGCCTATGAAATTTGATAACTTATTTGCATATCATTGATCACATGGGAAGGTAATTACTTGTGATAGGTGTTTGTTGCATTGATGTAAATTGCATTATTTGGGCTTACCTAATCTTCTAGCTACCTATCATTTTAGCATTTGTGGAAATTTTCACACGTTGTGTTAAGATATTTGGATTGAGGTGGGGTGAGAATTGGCGCAGAGAATAACTTGTGGAAGTTTTCTCCACCTAGATTTATTCACACATTGCGTTTTGATCTGCATGCCCAACTGGTTCAACTACTATCTAGAATATTTTAGAGGGAATGCAAAAATTCTTAGGTATCTCATTATTTTCCATATTCTGAATCTGTCTTTGACTACCTAGGATGCCTGAGAGCTTATTTGGTAAGTGTTCATTGTTCTAGAAGGTTTATCTTGTAAAAATTGTCGCTCGAGTTTCACAATACATATTTTCTCCTTTTTACAGGAATTTGTAAAGGCGGTAGTTGGGTATTAGAAATCTCTGTCTCCCTACGACTAAGAAAGTATAGCTGGATATTTTCTCTTTTTACAGGAATACATATAAGTCTTTTCTATTACTGGATTTTTTTACCTTTGTTGAATATTGTGATTGTATTGTAACAACAACTAAGCGTGAGAGGTTTGGGTAAAGAAGAGGAGAATAGGTTGACGTGAATGGAAGCCATGTGAGGAACTCAACTTAGTATATCAAAAACGTGAAGATGAATAAAATGAGAAGAGAGACGGCCCAAAACTTTATGCGAATGTGATTACAAACACCCTCTCTGGAATCGCGTCAATATTTCTATCAATAAATTTATTTGCGTCTTAACTAGCAATCTCCCTCGTTGATTTATTGTTTTTTAACTGTAATTTTTTTGTGAATGCAGTGGAAAGGAGATTTAACAGTAGCAATAACATTGCTTCAAAACCATGTCTCCATCTAACAGTGCTAGGAACATTAAGCCCAACAAGTTTAGCAACATCTTTGGTGGCTCTCATGGAGGCATCATTAAAATAGGCAGGCACAGTAACTTTGAAGAAATCACAGTATGCAAAAATGTGTTTTTAAACACATTATATTTTGGGAAATTGATAATACTTCTTTAAACTACGTTTTTAACAAGAAATTTTAATTTGTTGACAGTAATTTGTTTTCAAAAAATTTGTAAGTTGTTGCTGAATAAATTTGTAGTTTTTTCAGTCACACAACTAAGAATGTCTTTCCTTGCAGTTGTACATGTTTCACCCTTGAATAGGAGTTTCATGTGGCTCTTGAAAATCTATAGTGGATAAGTGTTGCACATCCCAAAGGGACACTACTTTTCGGTCCTCGTCTCCATTTACAAATAACGATTGCCAGTAATTTGGACCTTGCCCATGGGTTTCTAAAGTAACAATTTCAGATTTCGGCACTCCCACTACACTAACATGTCCATGCATCACCTTCTTAGAATTAAAGTTCTATTCAAGCATGTAAGGTCGAGTGTGACCTTTAAGGCAATGATCTATTTTAAAGAATTTAGATTGAATGGCATGTTGATATTCTCTGCAATTGTTAAATTGAATGACATAAATTGAATTCCTTCACATACCATTACCATATATTATTTTCCATTTCAATATTTTAGATACAATATTTCATAATATTACAGCGAGAAGTTTTTTGTTGTAATATTATGGAATATTGTATCTAACATATTGAAATGGAAAACAATATTTTAGATATTTTAGATATGGTAGTGATATATTGATATTATGTGCAATTGTTAGATTGAATGACATAAACTCGATATCTTTGACATACCATTACAAGATATTGTTTTCCATTTCAAA
This sequence comes from Taxus wallichiana var. yunnanensis, assembly GCA_018340775.1. Lineage (NCBI taxonomy): Eukaryota > Viridiplantae > Streptophyta > Pinopsida > Cupressales > Taxaceae > Taxus > Taxus wallichiana. The sequence continues at coordinate 859,045,166 of CM031237.1, forward strand.
ATTTTAGATACATTCTTCTAGAAAATTACAGCAAAGAAAACTTCTAAAAGTTTTACATATATAACATTTATCGATATCGACTAAAGCTTGTTGTTAAGGCATTCGATTACATATTTGACAAAATATTTGTTTAAGGCATGAGGACTTATACTATGCATTTTACATATTTGTGAAAATATGTGAAATCCTAGCTACCATTAGGGAATTTTGTTGCAAGTTCGACAAAATTTGCTAATGCTTACTAAAAAGGTAATGTAAACCAAAATTTGTACAACTTTTCACTTAATAGTTTGGCCAAAATCCTAGAAATGGTTGAGGATGCACTTCCTCGTGATTCTCTGATGTGGTAGCATTCATGATTGAGTGCCGCAAAGACGTTGATGGTAAGAGGTGTAACTTGAACATTTGCATTAGCTTCGAAAACCTTCTCACAAAGTTGGCTCAATCCGACTAAGCAATGCTTGATCTAAAATTCCAAAATTTGTAACATTACTTGTAGGAGAAGATGTGTAATTTGATTGGTTATTAAAAATGGAAGAAAAAGCAGGCATGAATGTGTTATACATGCTCAACAAAATATGATGTTGATCAGGTAGGGAATTTGAGGACTACTCAATCGCCTATTTTGTAGAATTCTTTAATCGTTTTGCCATTCCTTCATCCTTTTATCATGCTCTTTGGAGAGTTTGGCATGCTCCTTTTTCAACTCATTCTCCTTTTTTAAAATGAATCGGGCCTCTTCCTTTTTCTCGCCTTTTCAATTCTTTGTCAATTTTAAGTTGCCCTTCTTTTCTTTTTCTATTAACCTTTACGCTTTCCTTTCATCTACTGCTCCCTTTTCCTTGCCTTCAAATCTTCAATTTCTTTTTCTTGTCTCTTGTTCTTCAAGTAAATGCAAGTATTCATCGAGGTAAGTATTTGAGATTGCCTTCCAATTCTAATTACATCATCATTTAGCCGAACACGGGTGTGAACCTTATCAATCAAGGCTTTTAAGAATTTGCTTATTGGTTTATATGCTTGGTTGTTCTCATCGTGGGTGCAATTCACCTCTTGGTTGTCTTGAGTGGATAAAAATCATCAACTTCAAAGTTTCCTTTATCTAAACCATGTGTGTTTGAATTTGTGGCATCTATTTGGTTTGCATCATGACCTTCCCACTCTAATGTGTCAAAGCATAATAGTGCACCACCTCGCTTGGAAGAGGTGAGGGAGGAGATGGCATAAACCGAAACTTCTCATTGTTGAAATCAATTTGTATGCCTAGTTAGCAACCCCTTCTTTAATCCATTGAGGTACATTGAATTGTATTGGAAAAATCATGTCATCATCAATATTTAGCTTTGTGTTTGGCTCACATGAGTTGCTGAAATAAGGTCATCATCTTCTTCATTAAGTGCTTCGAAATGATGAAAATATGTAAGCATGCCAAAACATGTAGACTCAACATGCTCTTCCCTTGTTTTTTGGTTTTCCTCATTACCTAGCACATTTTTTTGCAAGTTTTCTAAACAACATCGCACATCAACATCTTCGACTCCCGCCATCCTCAATATGTTTTCAACAGCTACCACCTCATCTTCTTCAACATCAAAGGCCTCACTTGGCCTCATATCTTGGAAAGAGCATTCGATCAAGTGGCCATATACCTATCCTTAGAAAACCCGCCTTGATATTTTCAGTGTAAGTGCAAGTTGGAAAGCCTCGACAAGTTTTTCCAATTTCGTCCTCCTTATTTCAAGACCCGGGTTCCTTGCCATCCATTTAGACCTCACTATTTTAAAGTAGTTCTTGAATGGAGAGAACACACTAAAATATAATGGCTGTATGAGCTTATCTGGTATGAGCTTGTAGAGTCACAAGGTCAATGCCTAAATTTCTAGCCTCTTGGATTGTGCCTAAAGCTACATGGCTGCCATGACCATCAAATATGAGAAGATGCCTATTTTTTAGTGAAACTCCACCAAGAACTGATCTTGCAAAATGATGTAACCAATTCATAAACAACTCCTTTGTCATCCAAGCATGTGGTTGGGGCCATGCATGCTCCAGTTCACATCCAACTATATGTTCTTCAATTGTCTCTTTGCTTTGAAAAGATAAAATCTAGGAATGCTTTTCTCACGCATTAACACAACATAATATGGTAATCCATTCCCTACTTTTTGACATAATGTGTGGAACACTTCGCATCCCATCTTAGCAATGACACACATGCCATAATTCCGGCCTCTTGAACACCGCTTTCATCAGTTCCATATTTTGTTTGGCCCATATTGATTTCAAGCATACATTTTTGTAAGTTATCATAAAAAGTAGCAACAATTCTTGGCCTTAACATGACTGCTCTATCTCGGTCAAGACTTTTGCAGTTCTTATTGTTAAGTCGGGATGCCATCTTTAATCCATACCACCACAACTTTGGTAGGCCATCTTTGAATGGATTTGGTCTGCATTGGAACATGTGCGCTACATAGGCCTTTAGGTGAATGACTTCAAGACCATGGCCAAGTTCAACCATATCTTTACACCAGGTAACAATTTCTTTCTCTTCCTCATCTGTCAAAATAGTTGGAGGTCCCTTCTTCTTAGTGGTTCTTTTTCCATACAACCAATCACCACATTTGTACTATGGATTCCCCACTTAGTCAGTTTCTTGTCAGCGTGGACATTCCATTTTCTTCTACATCCCTTAAAGCAACTTTCATGTCATCATGTCCAGTGCCCTCTTATGTATACTTTCTTTGTGTAGTAGCAGCTTCCAATTACTTCCACAATTGAATTAGTAATGTTGATTTCGATGATCTTGGGCGATGGATATTCTCATGAAAAGAAAATTCTTTACCTCTTGATGGATGCCTCATTTTATGGAAGATGTTCTTTTCTTACGTATCTTAGTTGCATTAACGAAGACAATTTTTTGCTTTGGCTCTTGACCGATTCTTCCTTTGATTGGATGTGGTGATTTTTAAGGTTGTTTCTGAGCAATGTTATCCTCGAGATGAGATATTTGTAAAGTTCACCGACACCAGTTGCTTCTTGTCTTTCTAAGGTCTTAGGGCATCGCTTTGCACTGCTATTATGAAATGTAAAAACTCTATTTTTAAATTAAACCTCTCATTAGTATATTTGGTTACACTATTTAAATACATGTATATTTTTATCAAAACTTATAGTAATTTTTAAAAATAAAACTTGTTGTAAATTTTTTATTTTTAGGAAACTATAGATTATCATTAAAATTACAATCATGAATAATGATGATAGATGATTAATTGAAAAAACATAGGATTTCTGTAAATTTCTTAAGGTTATCATTAAAATAGTTATGAATAATGATGAGCTACTCATTTGGAGATAGAATATAAACCTGGATTTCTAACAATAAAAATAATTTTTTGTTGATCATAAATCAAATCCAAGTGTTTCTTATAAACTATCTAAATGAGCCATTATTGTTCATAACAATTTTAATGGCAAACTTTCTATTTTGAGATACAATTTTTTACCAAAAAATATATGAAATAAACTTTTATATAATATGATAGTGAAATAACATGGAAGACATTTCACACGGCTAGTCAACAACCTTTGCACAATAATAAAATGTAATATCAAGAAAGAACAAGTTAGTGTTTGCACAACAAGATGTGAATCAATAGAAAATCTATATTCAAACCTTTTTTGAATAGGAAAGAAGTATACGACTCAACTCTACTATTTATAGATTTTACTCACAAAGTTGGATCCATGTTTGATCTCAGTGTGCTTGATTTCTATTGGTGAGGGAGTTTGATATGGATTGATAATTTAAATAAATCAATTTTTTGTTATATTTGACATTTTGGTTGATCCGTGCACTCAATTTCTATTAGGGGGGAGAGAGTTAGGTGGAGATGGAGTGGGAAATACATCACTTTGATTGTGTAATTTTTAATTATATTTTGAAATCTTGTTCAATCCTTCATTAATTGTGATTTTTTTCTTGTAAATAGTGAGCCTTACAATTTTTTTTTTGTTTGCAGGTGCTTGCATTTAATATAGAGGATGACATTGGAGATTGGGAGATTTTGGATTTATAGAATTTAGATAGGGTAGATAGATGTACATAAAATATAATATGATGTAAGCAAGTGGATTTATTATTGAAAGAAAATATATTTATTATTGCACAAATATTTTTTTAACATTGTATATGTTGGAGTCTTAAAAACTTAAATGGCACCAATAGTTGATGTTGAAATAGCCTCTTTATATTAACATGTAATGTATTAATTTACAAATGTGCACTTTATTTAGTGAGAATGACATGTATAGATTTTTAAATATTGATATAATAATATATAACAAAGTTCACAATAACTAAAGAAATATTGAACATATTTATGTCATTTTTCATTTAATCTATGAGGAAATAAGTTTCTACCAATAGTTTAAAAATCTGCTAAAATACTCTCAATCATTGGACCCCCGCATGTGTATGGGGTCCCTTCCCTAGTTAGGGTTTAAAAAGAGAGACAACTCCTATGTATAGTAGATATTTGGAGGCTATACAAATCTACTTTTTTCTATTTTAGAAGTCGATTTGGTAAGGATGGCAACGTAAAATCTTTGAAAAAAATATAGACAAAAATTTGTAAAATAAATTAGCTTCAGAAGATCTGTTTCCTAGCAGTGGAAAACAAAATTATGGCGAAGACGAGGCCTGTTAAGAAATCTCTGGATTCTTACACCATTAAAGGAATGAACAAGCTCGTCAAAGGTATACTGGTAAATAAATTTTAATTCTTTGACGAGAAAAATGATAAATTTGATGACGATAATGAAATATTATGTGGTGTTAAATTTGGGACGGTTTTTACAATGGGAGAGCGTGGTTGATGCGACATTAGATTCGACAAGTTGCCTTACGTCGTGTGAGTGGAGAAAAATCGAGCCGGAAAAAATCGTATAACTACCATGCACCAATGGCTAAATACTTGTCAAGCACTTTTCAAAACCCAAAGTAGAGCATGGAGAGGACACATTGACGTGGCTTCACAAACCTGTCATTTTCTTTGCTCCGATTTTGGCCACACGCTTTGTCACTTGTCCGACAAAATACTTCAATTGCCGATTTGTTGCCATTGTGTTAAAGGTCGGGGTTTAGCTATGAGAGGAATGCCTATTGATGTAATTAGCTATAAAAGGGAATGCCTACCAACATAATTATGAAACATGTTTTTATATGATAATTGGGAGTTTGGGAGATTTAAAATGATTATTCATACTTATTTTTTATATGATGTTTGTAAGTTTATTAGATTTATTTTAAGACTTTATTAGTATTTTAAGTGTTAATATATTTTTAGAATAAATATAATTTGAATGTTATATATGTATGAGTGAATGTTGAATGTGTATGAATATAATGGGTAAAATGTATTTTTAAAAGAGATTTGTGATGAATTTCTAAATCACACATCTTAAAAGAAAGTGATTACGTATAAACTTGGAAACATATATGTTACAAATAAGTTGTCTCATGTGAGATGTGAGTTTATGATGTATAATCAATATATGTGTAAAAGTAATGTCCTTATGTGATTGAATTATAAGCAATATACCACATAATGACATACCATTATGAGAATAAGTATGTATTATATTAGAAAGAATAACATGTTGTAATATAATATAATAACAATATAACATAAATTAAAATAAACCAATATCAATAGTTTTTTTTTAATAAGTTTTTTTCAAACTAAACATAGACCAATTGAAACACAACTAAAATAAACCGCTTAAAAAATTAGACAAGGAATAACTAATGACATGCTGTTAGCTATTGGCATCATATAATGACTCAAGGTCAATGAAACTATACAATATTTTATGATTATCCATAATGGTGCACCTCTCACAACATATAAGAATGTTTCATACCAAACATTAGGTGAGTTAAAAAATATTTCCCAGTATAGTAAATAAATTTGAAGCTTCTGTATATATATTACAACCTGCAGTGCACATGCTCTGCATCTTACTGAAATATCACACACAAATATAATATCATCCCAAAACTCCTAAACTAACTGGAAATGACTGGTCTCTAACTGCAATTAACATTATGACATAATGAATCATATCCATTACCAACATGTCAAAATTTTGTTGGAAGACAATTCAAATTTTGGACAAAATATATTTTACTACTGTCCACCATCTTTTCTGACATGCTCATGTATACGACATGGGCTTAGTCTGACATATTTACTCAAAGGTTTAATTTGAAAAGCTTGGGGATCTTTTCGGAAAAGAGGTTAAACCAGTTCTGAAAATATTAAATATGGATGCCTCATGATGTTGACACGGAAATGTCCTCAATCATGAGGCTATGTGTATAGGCTTACACCTTTGACCTAGATACAAAAGTTAAAACCCTCAAGACATTAGATAAGAATGAATTCTACTGAGACTAAAAGGATCTGACCTTCAGTGCAATAACTTGTAAATTCCTCTGGAAAGGAAAACAATAGAAAGTATTTGGTGAGGTTTTTGAAAACTGGGTTCTTCACCAGGGATATAAGATTTAAAAAGGAAACTAAAAATCAAATGCAAATACTTTCCTTATAAAATGCAAATACTTTGTGGCATAATATAATCAAGAGAGCCATAAAATAACCAATGATAGATTCCATGGTCCATTTTCATAAGAACAATATAACAAAACCATGCCTAGAAGAAGAATGTAATGAGCCCAACACATTTCATGAAAAGTGTAGGGAAACAAAATTAGATATGACATTGGCATCCATCCAAAAAAGAGCAAAGGATGTTGGGATATTCATACAAACTAGCAATCGATAACGGTATAAGTTTTTTTAATTTTGACCATCGGGATTCCTCCATTTATTGGGTTAGAGATTATTTCTCCTTGAATTAATTTTATTAGTCCCCCATCTAGGTGTTCCAAATGTGGATTGTATACCCTATGATACTCAAAATTTAGAAAAATCATTCACTAAAATTATCAATGAGCTTAATTGTCACGTGGTTGCTTAACCTATTAAACAATTGTCATTTTTTGAGAAATTAATCATCTTTAATATTTCACAAGGTATAAAATGCAAATACATGTCATAACCTCATAAACTCATTTTTCTTGTCTATTAATCCCCAACTAATGCAATTTATGTTTACTGTCATACAAGGATTAACCTTATGAAGTGCTCATATCTTGATTTATAATATGAAAAGGTTCTGAAACTGCTAAGTCACTGAGGTTGTGGAAGCTTTTGGGTTTTCAGTTGAGGTTCTCTACATCCTTTCATCCCAAAACTAATGGTCACACTGAGGTAGTTAACTACTCATTGGTTCACGCTCTCCACATATTATCATCAAAATCAGTAGTGGGTCATTTTTATTCATGTATTGCAGCATAGTTAGAATATAGCTATACATGTAACGAAATCTTGGGTGGGAACCAAAGCGCCCATCATGGTAACGCATCAAATGAAGAGCGCATTCATGCATTGGAACTTCTTTAATGCGGGGTTGTTGCCACATTGCTTTTCCTATCAGAAATAAAGTTGGGAAAGCCATTGAGAACAGGCCTTTCGTATTGTATTCATTTATTGGCGAAAGCCCAAGCTCTGGCCATGGCATGGTAAATGGAGTGTTACCATCGTGGTTGAGCAAGAACTGTTTGATTTCCTCTTCTTTTGTTCTTGTATTGTGAGGTGTTAGCATGAAAGACGATGAGTGTTCATATGTTTCATCAAAGTGGGTGGGAACACCACTACCATGAGTTGTAGAGCAAGTTTGCATTTGGCGCATTCCAAATTTGTGTTGAGAGAGGAGGAAACATTTGACGACTTGGATGGTAGTGAGGAAAGGGATTATCATCGATTAAGACATCTTTGTAATAGGGATCGTGTTGGATTTTATATTAAGTTCTGTATAAACACGATATTCATTGACGTAGAAATCATAATTTTTAAATTAGATCCTTCCCTTCAGATGAGAACTATGTCCAAATCTCCAAGGCGGTGGGGTAGGGTCTTGTTAAAGTAAGTTTTGCGGGAAGCTTATGGTGTGTCCGAGTATTTGTATTGCCCACCACGTATTTAAATAAACATGAATGGATTAACTCATGATAAGAATCTCCTCGATTTGGGTTAAAGATGCAAAGAACGATAGGATGTTTTAGGGTCCATGTTGTTCCATGAAGAGAAGCGGTGGCCTTATATCTATTACGGGGGAAAGCCTTCAAAGGAAATTGTTTTAATTCCTGGGTAGTTTTCAAGCAATTGAACAAGTTTGATTGGCGCCAACAAATCTATTCTTTTGAGAACCGACATATGGGCTTCACCCATAGGAGATGCCATGGGAATATGGGAAACTAGAAGTGTATGGAAAAAATTTGAGTCGTTGTTGCAAGGTGGAAAGCATTCAGAAGGAGAGGAGAAACTATTTGTATATGTGCGATGAACTGAAGAAAGGTTGGTACTTGAGACAGTTTCATGTGGCATCCCAGATATTTGGGGGAAAGTGACAGTTGTTAGTAAAGATGGGTTCATACGGAAGGAAGTGGTATGCTCTTGAAAGTTTGTTTCCATGGAAGTTACATGTGGAATGTTGGTTGATAAATTCTTCAGTAGTTGTATTTGATGGCAAGATTGGAATGTCAAGGGAAGGTTGTTGGTCGTTGTAAGTTGAAAGATATTAGATATTTTCGTTGTTCTATGCTCTAATTTACGACGTCGCTATTTCCGACCCCTAATCATGCCTGCTTTCTTTCAAACCTGATTACTAATCTCTCTTTGAAGTGAAAGTTATAAATCCACAAGGACCTAGCATGATACTACTTGATGGTGGTTATGGTGATCAGTTGGTGGTTATGGCGATCACTCGTGATGCTAGCTATAAGCCTTTTTGCTTTTCACAGCCTTGGAACATATGGAAATGATCTTTAGTCCTGGATGTTAATCTATTTGATGCTTGCAGACCTTCAAACGACAATGTTTTGTTTTTGTTTTTATTTATCTTAAGTTGGGAAGTTGATCCCTTGTTTTGCAAGTTTGTCTTTGGAAAATTCTGAATGGACTACTATAAAAGGACTAAATTCTCATATATCTAAAATGATATATGTTCAAACCAATCCTCCATGCTTAAACATGCAATGCTCAGACTAAATCAACAGACAAGAAACAAATGTCATCCAAAACAAAACTTGAGTTGTCATAGCTTTGTCTATTGCTTGCATGTAATTTATTTTGCTAAAAATTTGGGCTATCAGTTGTGATGACACAAGGAGGGCAGTCCAAGGCCCGAGGGAGGGACAGTGTTTTCAACTCTGCACTTGTTCGCTAAAAATCATCTGTAGTTCATCTGTGATACTGTTTGTCAGTTTCTTTGTAAAAGAATGGTAAATGCTCTTTTAGTATTTGTTAGTTGGTTGTTAGGCAATCAGTTCAAGTGATTATTGTGGTTTCAAAACATTCTATGTGCATGCCATCTAGGGTTAACCAGTAGCTTAGCTGATGTTAATTTTACATAGAGAATTATTGATGGTATGGTATGCATTAGAGCATGGTCAACACAGATATGTGACACTTGAGTCTACTGGGTAGCTTGCTTCTCCTTACTTTACTTGTTATTGCTCATCTTGTTGGCGAGCAAGTATCGGGCAATATACTTATCACCTTTCGATATGAATCTCACATGGCAAAGGGTTGTGTACTCAAGTGAGTATGGAAAAGGGAATATGTTTGTAACTATGCTGAAATTGTAGAATGCAACGAGAACAATCAATTTTAAGTTACAAAAGTTAAAACCTTAAATTTTTTAGTATCTTCAATATGAGAATGGTTTCCAAAATGAGTTTGTATTTGTGTATCGACATCATGAATCTGGGTATTGTTACATGTTGGGAAACACGCAAAGCTTTACTTTTATACTGAGCAGATAGTTATCTTATTGATGGGGAGGGAAGCAAAGACACATGTATGGAAGCTAGAAAAGTCAAATATCAACTCACGCACAAGTACTTGCAAATACCTTGTCTAAATAGGAAGTACATAAGAACATCTACAAATGCCAACTATGTTAGTTCCCTATAATAACCCAATACATTGACCACATGAAAAACTATTATCCCACAGAATCCCATATGGTATCTTCACTACAAATGGCCAGTGGACTTTGAGAGAATAAAGGATCCAAGAAAGGGAAGGCTTTGATATTCCCCTCATCGCATTGTATACTTTCAGACTACTTTTTCTCATTTGATATGGTTAAGTGTGACTAATTATTGTCAACTAAAGGGTTTGTATGAGTGTAATTCATATTATTAAAGTAAATCATGTTTATATGAATTATATACCTACAAACCATGTTTGTTGGCATATTATTCTCACTTAACCAAATCAAATGAGCTATAAATGCCTTAAGATAAACAAACACAATCCATATCTATAGCATTTTTAAAAACACCATTTTGTTTTAGTTAACACATTTTTCACATAAAAAAACAACCCAAAAAACCATCAAAATCCCCCCAATGCTCTTTCTTTGCCTTTTAAGTTATGTTCAAGATTTTAATCTTACCCTCTTCTGTAGAATCCACACCCATCACACCACTAAGCTTCAATGTTGAAAAATCCGTAGGCATGTGCAGAATAATTTTAGACATACTTTTCTCACTTGGACCAAACTAAAGAAGCATCACTCCAAATAGTGCATGTTTGTATGGATGTAAATCACACAGATAAATTCAAATCATGTTTTTATGAATTATACACATGCAAACAAACACAAGAACATATGCATACTCAGGAAAACTTTAGAAAATAAATATAAAAATATTTTAGATAATCATAATAGGTATCAAAATTCAAAGTGAGGTTTTAAAAACCTCACTTGTATTAGGATCGTTCTTTCATTTCCTTCTTTCTCTTGATTAAAATGAGCTACAAATGTCGAAAGATAAACAAGCGGAATCCATATATGTAACATGTTTAAAAACACCATTTTTGGCTAGCACATCCTATACATCAAACAAAGACAACCCAAAAACCCATTAAAAGCGTATAGTGTCCTAGGGCAAACTTTAGGCTAAGTTCACAAATTTATGTTTACCCTCTTATGTAGAATTCAAACATGTCAAATCATTAAGCTTCAAACGTTGATAAATCCGCAAGTAAGAGAAAAAAATTCACATGTAGGTGTTGGTTTGGAGGTGTAGCTCAAGTTCTTTGGCATCTTACCCTACAAATTGATTGAAACACCAAAACAAAGTGAAAGAGATGTGGAGATTTGTTTGTGATCTTTTGAATTTGCACGACCTTCCATTTCAGTGATCCCAATGGTTTAAGATTTTAGGTATTTTAAATTTTCAAAGAATTTTGGCTGTTTCAGATGCAAAGAAACATAAACTTCATATCACAGGCAGTATGGCCTCTACGTTTATACAAAACCAAAACCATGCCTTGTGTGTTCCGAGCAACCCGTTGGGCTCGTTCATCACTTGAGATCTCTGCTCGTGCCTTCCTTTGCACTACTTCATCATAACACCTTCCTTTATTAGAGAGAGGCCCACATTTCCACCTTTTGCGCAAAAGGGAATCTCCGTTATGTCATTCACACCGAGATCCTCGTACGCCGTGGGTTTCACATAGTATATTTTCACGTGTTTCTGGTACAGGTATGGCTTTATTTCAAGCATAATTGATTTGAACTATTTAATTGGCTTTAATTTTCTTTGTTTCTGAATGCAAATTCAGTTCTGGAAGAGTTTGAGTGAGGATGAAATCACTAATTGACTGTTATTCCAAGTGCAAGAGTTTGTCAGATGCTCGCAGAGTTTTGGACCAAATGCTTAGTCCGTGTGTCATCTCGCGGACTGCTATGATTATAGCTTATACCAGGTATGAACATGTTGAAGATGTTTTAGCTCTTTTAAAGAAAATGAGGAGAACATGCACTAAACCCGATCAATTTACCTTTTCTAGCATTCTCCCATCTTGCATGAACTATAATATTCTGAGGGAGGTTCATGAAAAGATAGTTAGAAGTGGGTTTTATTTGGATTTGTATGTTGGAAATGCAGTAGACATGTATGGAAATATATGTCCATTGTTCTTGCTCAAGAGTTAACACATTTTTCACATAAAAAAAACAACCCAAAAACCATCAAAATTCCCTCAATGCTCTTTCTTTGCCTTTTAAGTTATGTTCAAGATTTTAATTTGAAATCGACAGAATCCACACCCATCACATCACTAAGCTTCAATGCTGAAAATGCCGTAGGCATGTGCTAATAATTTTTGACATACTTTTCTTTGGACCAAACTAAAGAAGCATCACTCCAAATAGTGCATGTTTGTATGGATGTAAATCACATGATAAATTCAAATCATGTTTTTATGAATTATACGCATGCAAACAAACACAAGAACATATGCATACTCAGGAAAACTTTAGAAAATAAATATAAAAATATTTTAGATAATCATAATAGATTGTATCACTCATGACCTCGGTGAGGTTTTAAAAACCTCACTTGTATTAGGATCGTTCTTTCATTTCTTTCTCTTGATTAAAATGAGCTACAAATGTCGAAAGATAAACAAGCGGAATCCATATATGTAACATGTTTAAAAACACCATTTTTTGGCTAGCACATCCTATACATCAAACAAAGACAACCCAAAAACCCATTAAAAGCGTATAGTGCTCCTTGTAAACTTTAGGCTAAGTTCACAAATTTATGTTTACCCTCTTATGTAGAATTCAAACATGTCAAATCACTAAGCTTCAAACGTTGATAAATCCGCAAGTAAGAGCTAAAAAATTCACATGCAGGTGTTGGTTCAGGTGCAGCTCAAGTTCTTTGGCATCTTACCCTGCGAATTGATGTGAAACACCACAACAAAGTGAAAGAGATGTGTGAATGTTTGCAGTGGTTTGGTGTCTTGGCCATTAAGTATTGCAAGAGATAAACATAACAATGGGCTCGGGTCATACCATTAATCAATATTAATGGCAATAGATGAGGTGTCGTAATACGGTTGATAACAACAATTGTCAATGGAGCTTGTACACCAACACTTCATTAATACCCAACAACATAACAAATATTGGCTCGCATTACTATAAATGATGGATTCAATTTTCACGGCCCTACCTAACATTTTATTGTCTCCACATAGACAACAAGTTATGGTTTATAATTATAGTTGAGAACATTTGTTCCACTTCAACTTTTAATATTCCCCATAGACACCAAGTTATGATGTACTGTTATAGTCGAAAGCATTTTTTATACCTCCACTTTCAATATTCCTTTCCCCACACCTTTCAATTTTGGATTTATTCAACCCACCTGTAATCAACATAGTTGTGAAGGCCAAATTATCTGTATTGAATGGCTTATGTCTATCCGATCAACGTGTAAAGCTAAGCTAAGCTAAGTTGAATGTGCGACATAATTCATGACACACCCACTCACCTCATCGAACTCAGATGATATATTCCCACGCACCCCACAAGATCTGGTTTATATATCATCTCCTCTGATTCAGATCAACCATGGCACAAAATCTGAGAGCTACGGAAAATTATACGGCATGATCGTATATTCAAAGGAAGACTTCACTACGGCTTCGACGTTTTCACCCTCCATCTTCCTCACGCTCAATCTTCCCTCTCACAAATCAAATTTCTCAACCATCGCAGACTTAGGAAAATCCATTAACTACAATAAAGTTTGTCATTCCTCCGATGCCAAGCTCCTCCTTCAATCTACAGTGCATGTCGTCTCGATTCACTTTAAACCAGAGGATTTGGGAGAAGAAACGCAGGTGAAATCGGAGGTGAGAGATCTGACCAAAGAAGGCACCGTCAATAATGTGTTTTCTTACTCGTCTCCGGATGGGAAACAATTACGTGTTCAGATCGGGATGATCCGGGCACAAAAATTTGTACATAATGGATGCAGAGGAAGGCGAGGAGGGGTGGATTCAAACCCTGATAGAAGGCCCCTGGATTGACATAATGCCCTTTCGTCTAAAGAAGGAATGCATGTGAAAAAAACATAAAAAATGTAAAAACATCTAGAATGCCAAACCGTCAACTTTACATACATGTAAACATGAGGTCCTCTAATAGGGGAACGCCTTCGTAAAAATAGAGGATATTAGAAATAATATAGATAAAATAAAGGATGAAGACAGATTTTTTTGTAGTTTAACTTTAGTTTGCATTTTTAAAAGATAAGGTTTACTTTATTTTAGATCACTATAACAAGTAAAACCATTGCACAAGCTTTAGATAGATTTTCTATTGGATTTTATTAATTGTTTGGCATTTAACTACGTGTGTTTAGAAAAATGTTACAGCTTAAAACTGTATCCTTTCACATCTCATAAATTAATTTTTATCATTCTATGTTATGTTGAATTTTATCAGTTTCAAATCCAGATTTGTTTAGCGTTGTAAAAATAGAAACTGAGACTCAAGAAGGAGAATCCTGGAGGAAACACAAATATCTCCAGGAATCGTTAAAAACAAAATGAACAAACACCTGTGATATATCCAAAACCAGATGGACAAAAGCTTGATAGCTTCCACATGATTATTCAATAATTATTGGAGGTTTTCCAAAAATGGACTACAACGATTTCAGGGTAAGTTCCTATATAAAATGATATTCATTCTTTAAAAATGCCCTTATTCGCAACAAATCACCATACTAACATTTCGTCAAACAGTTTGAATGCCCTCTGTCAACAACCCATTTACACCGACCATATTAAATAAACAACAATCTAGCAAACTCATATTCAGGTCCATAACATAATCAAACCAATGAGTCTGTATTTAATATTCAGACACAGGCCTTATATTATGCATCCTGACAAGCTACAAATTTGTTTTAATAAGAAAAATATAAGCAAGGATACAACATATGGTTTGAGAATGGATATGAGCACCCATGGGAGATGCCATGAGACATATGTGACTAGAAGTAGTATCAAAAATATAGTTAGCTTCATTTGAATGCACACAACGGTTCGTTGAATCACACAACGCAAATCGCAAGCCAAGGCCACAAAACAAGGTTTGTAAGAGAAACAATTGACTACCCGTTAAAAAAATAAATGCATGTTATACATACCTACAACGCTCCACACCTTTTGCCCGCGATAAAATTCCCCTAAGTCATCATGACAATAAGAAGGTGAAGTAAGTTTGAGGAAAATATGTGGCACACTCTCCGTCCTATTATATCGTCATATTCACTATGTTGGTACCCAAATTTGTTCTCCTTAGTCAAAAAAAGTAGCATCAAAGACATGGCATGAAGCTTGAAGACAAATGGATCATGGTGTGTGTCATTTTGTAGCCGGTGATATGATCTAACTCGGCACTCGTATTTGTGGAGAAATGGACAAAGACTCAAATAGGACTTGATCTTGTCCTAACTATTTTAGGTTGTGCCTTTCAACCAAGGTAAGAGAACCTATTTTGTAACCCTCAAATGGTGAAGGAGATGAAGATATCTCTCAATTTGTGTAAATAGTATGAAAAGGGCCTTGGGAAAATATGATCAACACTCCAAATTTGACTTTCACAAGTTATCACTTCCAGATTCTTGGAGATACTTTCAATGCAAGGCAAGGGTTATCAAGACATTTTGAAAAGTTGATCTGGGTGCATACTTTAACAAATGGATTTTGATCTTCCATGGGTAACAACTTGTCAAAATAGGGGTAAAACAAGATAGGATTAGTTGTTTTGAATGATTTTTTGGGTGGGAGTTTAGATAAGACAAACTACGTATAGACTCTTTGAGGATTTTAGCAAAATATGGAGAAATTTAACAAATATAAAGTATCAAAATGGTTAATCATCCCTTCAAATAGGATATGTGCATCAAATGGAGGCCCAGATCTACACTTTTCCACACAATCTTTGATCATCTATCACAAAATCTTGAGTTACAATGAACCAATGAAGCATTTAGCAATCACTATTTAATCATGACCTAAGGTGCACCCAAAGGTTTACAAACAATCTTTGAAGTCAAGGAAGGTAAAGTGATTTTAAATTTGTTTATTTATCTCTTTATCGATGAAAGCTCTTTTGAATGTGAGATTGCAAATGCCACTAAATTATCACAAGAAATGAGACCATGTATGATCAAGAGAGATTTTAAACACAAGACTGTAACATGAAACAAGAAACACAAATTTGAAATGCATTCTGAAATGTAAGCATTCAAGTTTTTCCCAAAGACAACACAAAATAACTCAAAAATGATCAGATTTATCATAGGGAATGTTTTGAAAAACAATCTTTGAGCTTATTAATGGATATACATGTGCAACCAACTTGACATGATTTGAAATTTGATACAGAGAGGGTTACATAGTTTCTCAAGAGAATGGGCTTGGGCTTTCCTGCATTTTCCGTGAAATTTTAGTTTTCCGTGCTTTTTAAAACTCTTCCAACCCTTTGCATGACAAATTTATGTAATATATAGCATTCAATCTCCTTCGAGCCTTATTTCCCAAGAAAATAATATGCCAAAGGATCAAATTTGTTACAAAAATTTCTCATGATTCGCAGACAGGACGTTTATGTGTAACACGTCCAAAAAGTTGCTTTTGTCTCAAAAAGAGATGAATCATTGCAAAATTCGCATCATTATCCATTGTGGAGGCATGTTTTTCATCTTCAAAGCATGTAGACCCCCTTCCTTTCATTATTTCATCCTTATCCCTCCAAAATTTGACTATGCAACTTTTGGATCTGATATTTCACATTTTTGGACGGGTTAGGGCAAAAATTCATTTCAAAAACATCTATGATCTTCAAATTGATCCTCAAAACTGATTACATTGGTCCTTGCAGGCACAAACAACATGAATTTGTCAAAAATTCGATGAAAATTGATGCAAAAATGCATCTCCAAACTTCCTGGAGTGTTCTAGGGCAAAAAAGGTGGTAGAGCAAAAAAATGATGCACATCTACCGTAGATTCAACTTTCAACTCTTAATCTAAGCCCTCCACATGGAGAAAAACCATTGGAGACGGGCTTTGGAGGCACCTTTTTCCACTTTGCATTTTTAAAAGAAATGGCCACGTGGTAAGATTTGATTCAACACGGCATGAGTTTCACATTTTTACCCTTTTGACCTTTTTATTCTGAGCGGCCATGTGGCACCATTCCATTGGATGCGGACCTAGGAGCTTCATTTTACCTTTTAAACTTTTGGGAAAAAATAGAAAATTTTGATATTTTTCCCCGGACCTTCGCCTCATGAAAACGGACTTGACACATGTCCTAAAGTGGGCCCCATTGGAATCACGGACCGATTCTACACATTTCCACCTTTTTTGGCAAAAGGAAAATTTTCCAAATTATCCCCGCGGACCCGCATTCCGATTTTGTCCCCGACACGTGGCAATTATTTTGATTCGCCATGGGCTTTAAGCATTTTCTTTGCACTTTAACTCTTTTTCCAAAATGCCTTAAGGCACAAAAATACCCTAAGCGCTTCTCATCCCATCAAAAGAGGACACGTCATCTTTTTCAGGAAAAATTTAGAAATTTTCTCCGCCTTGAATTCAGCAGATTAGCACTTAAAGCAAGGCCACGGGCAATTTGAAACTTTTAGCCAAAGTAGCTAAAAAAGAACAAGTTCTCAAAATGATCAACCGCTCCTCCTCCAATCAAAACACGCCACGTAAGCAACATTAGAACCAATCAGAGTAAAGCGGAGCCATGGGACCAAATTCACCCTTTTGCCAAAAAAGCAAAAAGTGATAAGTTAAAACAATTTTCCGCCATCCCTCGGCCAATTAGAACAAGCCACGTTTGATGAATGTCAAGAAGAAATCGACGGAAAATGACGCCCGTCTGTCGACCAGTCAAAACACGTAAAACGCCAGGATGCCCTAGAATTTGATTTTTTTGCTAAGGATGACAAATTTCTTGAAATTGAACCAACTGAAACATGTTTTCAAAGCATTTTTGATCATGGAATTGGATTTTCAATGGCATACAAGTGCAAATCGATCAATTTTAAACTTCCATGATCGGGTAAAAAGGAAAAATGACAGAGCCCACAGATTTTTGAAAAATTAGGGCACAAACCAGGCACACATGCAGATTTCTTTCAAATTGGGGCAAAACAACAAGTTTGTGAGCATTTCAAGGAATTCGACTAGAGGGAAAAGTTGCAGACCACCAATTTAAGAGAAAACATTTCAGAGCATGTAGAATGAAGGAAAAATTTAGGGCAAAATAGTGCAAGCTCAAAAATGGCACCAACACACTATTCACAAGATGATGCACCATACACATTTAATTACAGGTCCTTCCCAGTCATGACGTTGAACAATGAAAATGATCAATAATGACAAAAGATCCAATGGTCGTGTAAACGATATGAAGGAAAGCAGCCGTTGATCCGAGCTCCCGTGTGAACTAATTTGGTTGCAAACACATATGGGCCTAACTAGAAAGAATAACATGCCCATGTATAAGATACTAATAGTTTCTCCTCCATGGGAGCAAGGATATGCCATTGGTTTCCATTACAAGTTCTTTATTTTGGTATGTAATGTAATGAATTTTTTTTTTTTAATAATGTAAAGGAGATTAATGTAAGATATGGAGAAGTAGTATTCACAACACGCAAAGTAGAAATCTACATTGGTATTTGTACATGTACGTACCCAAAAACATGACCAAAATTTTGAATTTTGAAACTTAAGTTTAATTCAAGTCCAAGAAGATGAATTTAGTATTAATGTATCCACCATTAACAGAGAAAGAAAACAACTCTAAATTGTTATGGCAATATCTTGCATTAACTTCCCACACAGAAGCTTCTTTATTGGCTTTCAAAGGAACACATTGGCAATTTGTGATCTCACAGGAAACAACACGTAGCAGAGGCACAATTATAATGACTTAGGCTCATGTCATTTAAAGTTTGTGACTGATTATTTATCAGGTGCTATTCCCATAGAAGATTACAGATTCTTCTACTTTCAAAAAATTCAAAAAATTTGATGATTACTCTTGCTTGTCAACCATGACTTTTGGTCAAGAGTTTGTGTTTAACATCAACTTTTTTCAAGCCTATCTGGACATGGTCTAGTAGTAAGGAAGAGAAATCACCATGTTTTTTGTAGCATTTGTTATACAAAACTGAAGTGAAATAATACATTAATTAATTAATTGCAAATTTAGTGTACACTACATACACATGAATGATTAAATATACTTTCAGTCATGAATGACACAAAGGTAAACATTGAGAACTGTTCTTTATATATTCACAAGAGAAGTCTATTGGGTAGGGAAGATCTTCTCTTTCCATGTAAGCATTACAACCTTTTATACATTTTTTTTAGCTAACTATTGAGTTGGTACATATCGTTTCAACTTTCTGTTCTTGACATAGAAGTGTTATATCATATTCTTTCGAGTTATTTTTTCTTTTCTTACAAATAGCAATTTCATATTATTACACATTTCTTAGAATCATGTACATACAAAATACACATGAAATATTATACCTCAAGTCCTTCTAATACTCATGCATTAATAACAAGAAGGTGTATGTGGTATCCCATTTGGACTGATAAAACAACATTAGCCTTCTTTTAAAGTTGGAAACGATACCATAAATGTTAAAATGAAAATGAATGAATTATAATTCTCTTGGACACTTGGGTTTCATGCATATTGCAATTGTGCTCATTTGCATCAATTTTCTATTGAAAGCATGTATTTGGTGTAATTCCTTTTTTAAAAATTATTCGACAAAATGAGGTAAACTAAATTTTGATGGCATAATTGTAGATAGAAGATGTTGGTGTTTTTTTTTCGTATAATAATTGAGATATTTTTTCACATAAGAAGCCTTGTTACCTATTACAAATTGAGAAACTATTTCCAGTAGGATAACATTCAACTAGTAAAATGAATACAAATAAGCTTTACAAACAAGTTGGCATTCATTCCCTGGGAAGATGAGAGTAAGATGAATAGGAAGAAACCAATTGTTATAGCAAAATTTTTTTATTCTAGGTACAACAACAAATTACAAATTACATAATGGTAGGGGTATATGTTGTTGTACATGTACTAATATCGGTGCAAGAGGTTACAATTATGGTTTGTTTTTGTGCATCTTTGCCTTACATCTGTAGTACTGCTCGTAGGTCTTGTTGCACACAATTTGGTATGTATCTTCGATTGCAATGGTGGCCTGTGTTAACATGTGGGAAGTTTCCTCTAGCTTATGAAGGGTCAATTAGAAAGTGAAGATGCCATCCTTAGCCACAATGCCACATCGGTGATGCGTGTGTGGGATTCAATGGATTCAAAGACAAGTTGGTGCAGCAACATGGTGTTGTTTATGAGCCGTGTAGCCAACTTGTAAAAACATCGCTGCACTCTTTGTTTCTACGAGGTTTCTTTAGTGGGGAAGGAGCGGTACCTACGTATAATATGTATTAGTATAGTAATATGATCATAGCCATATATATATATGTTTATATATATATATATATATATATATATATTATTATATCTTTCTTTCCATGTAAGCATTACAACCTTTAATACATTTTTAGCTGACTATTGAGCTGCTACCTATGCGTTTCAACTTTCTTTTCTTGCCATATAAGTGTTGTATCATATTCTTTTGAGTTCTTCTTTCTTTTCATACAAATATCAATTCTGTATTATTACACTTAATTCTTAGTATCATGTACATACACAATACACATGAAATATCATACCTCAAGTCCTTCTAATACTCATGCATTAATAACAAGAAGGTATATGTGGTATCTCATTTGACTAGTAAAACAACATTAGCCTTGTTAAAGTAGGAAA
Organism: Taxus wallichiana var. yunnanensis; assembly: GCA_018340775.1. Taxonomy (NCBI): domain Eukaryota; kingdom Viridiplantae; phylum Streptophyta; class Pinopsida; order Cupressales; family Taxaceae; genus Taxus; species Taxus wallichiana. The sequence goes on from CM031237.1 coordinate 859,066,075, forward strand.
CGATACCATAAATGTTAAAATGACAAATGAATGAATTATATTTCTCTTGGACACTTGTTTCATGTGTATTGAAATTATGCTCATTTGCATCAATTTTATATTTAGAATCATGTATTTGGTGTAATTTGCTTTTAAAAATTATTTGACAAAATGAGGTAAACTAAATTACCTGATGGTATAATTGTAGATAGAAGATGGTATTTTTTCCGAATAATAATTAAGATATTTTTTCACATAAGAAAGGTCATTACCTATTACAAATTGAATAAAATATTTCAGTAGAGGGGATAACATTCAACCAAACAAGATGGCATTCATTCCCGGGAAGATGAGAGTAAGTTGAATAGGAAGAAACCAATTGTTATAGAAAATCAATTTTTTTATTCGGGTACAACAACGAATTACAAATTACATAATGGTAGGGGTATATGTTGTTGTACATATACTAATATTGGTGCAAGAGGTTACAATTATGATTTGTTTTTGTGCATCTTCACCTTACATCTATAGTACTTCGTAGGCCTTGTTGCATACAATTTGGTATGTATCCTCAATTACAATGGGGTCCTTTGTTAACATGTGGGAAGTTTCCTATATCTTGTGAAGGGTCAATTAGAAAGTGAAGATGTCATCCTCAGCCATAATGTCAATGCTCCATGCGTAGGCTTAAATGGATTCATAGATGATTTGGTGTAGGATCATGGTGTCGTTTTAGCCGTGTAGCCAACTTGTAAAAATATCACTGCACCCTTTATTTTTATGAGGTTTCTTTGGTGGGGAAGGAGAGCGGTAACACATAACGCATAGTATAGTAATATAGATCATATATAATATATATATATTATATATATATATATATCTTCTCTTTCCATGTAAGCATTAAAACCTTTTATACATTTTTTAGCCGACTTTTGAGCTGCTACCTATGTATTTTAGATTTTATTCTTGCCATAGAAGTGTTATATCATATTATTTCGAGTTATTTTTTCTTTTCTTACAAATAGAAATTTCATATTATTACACATTTCTTAGTATCATGCACATACAAAATACACATGAACTATCATACCTCAAGTCCTTCTAATAATCATGCATTAATAAGAGGAAGGTGTATGTGGTATCCCATCTTGGACTAGTAAAACAACATTAGCCTTCGTTAAAGTCGGAAACGATACCATAAATGTTAAAATTACAAATGAATGAATTATAATTCTCTTGGACACTTGTTTCATGTGTATTTCAAACTATGCTCATTTGCATCAATTTTCTATTTAAAAGCATGTATTTGGTGTAATTAGTTTTTAAAAATTATCCAACAAAATGAGGTAAACTAAATTCTAATGGTAGAATTGTAGATAGAAAATGGTATTTTTTGTATAATAATTGAGATTTGATTTTTTTTTCACATAAGATGTAATGCCCACTTCTCTTCAACACTTATTATACTCTTTTTTGATTACTATTAATTAGAGACATGAACATTAGTATATTTTGATTATCCTATTGATTGACAATATGGATGTTTTGATTATTGACATGTTGTGACTCATATGATGGATTATACGCATGGATAAATATTTTAGTATTGATGATGATCTAGAGTTACTACTTTTATATATATATATATTGATGCTTGGATTTTGACATATTGATTTTGTTAGACGATCGATCTAGTAGTCTTGTGATCTCATTGTTGTTGATGAAATGGTAGAATTGAAATGTTTAGAAAATTGTAAATGATTGATAGCATTGCTTAGCTTTGATGATGATTTAATTACGTGATATGATGATGTTTATTGATGAATGTGCATGTATTTTATTGTTGATGTATTTGATGTGGCCACGAGGCCGAAGAGGTATTGTTTGATTTTTACAAGTTATTGTATCACAACAAACAAGAGGGGGTTATGAGACTAACCATAGCAGAATATCATATGGTTGCAACGAAGGTCACCATGGCATCTTTATGTTTAGTTATATTGTTGTGTGTTATTAGGAGGTCCCCATGGGGGATGACCTCAAAATGTGACCATGGGCTATGTGTGCTTTTCCCTTTTCCTTTTTAATTATTTGTGGAGTATGTGATTTATTATTGTAATGTATTTCACTTTATTATTGTTAATTAATGTGCTCTTATTTAAGTTGATTAATCATGTTAATTAAATTAATTTGGGATGTGATAAAGGGGCATTTAATTGGGGTAGATTGTCCTTGTGATCTTTTGATTTGAGTTGGATTTAATTGATTTGGATGTTGTGCACTCAACCCATCCCTCAAATCCCGAAATTTGACTTTAGAGCCATTTTTGGAGGCTTGTGGGACAAGTTAAGCTTGTCCCACACCTCTTAAATTCACCTACCAACTATACCTATGGGTAAGGGGTCAAAATTAGACCCCATTATGTGATTTAGAAGGTAAAAAGGTGAAATTATTGCACTTTCTTACATGAGCTTTTATTTTTGTCCTTAGAGGTATGGAGTGAGAGTTTGTGTGTGGAAGGAATTTTTCATATCCTCACCCACCAATTTATTAGCCTTGGTTTTGATGTTTGACTTGGTGATGTGGAGTTGAGGAGAAGTGATGTGGCATCCTACATGGAGCCACCTCACCATCCCTCTCCTTTTTCTATTTATACAAGTTATTTTGATGTTTTGGGGGTTACTTGATTTAGTTGTGCACTTACATTTTGGAGATTTTGGGCTTGAGTTTCTTGCTTGGAGTCTTGAATCTTGTTTGGATTTGGGATTGAGCTTAGAATGAGCTTAGAGTTGTGATTTTGGATCAAATAAATCTTGCAATGGCAAGGTAGTGACTTTAACCTTGTAATTTTATTTTATTATATGTGTGTTGTATGTAAAATGAATGTTTGTGTGTGCATGTTTGGGACTTGGGTAGTATGGCCTTAAGGATTGTGTAGGAGAAGGAATATGGGGATCTTTTGAGGGAGGGATAAGAGTATTGTTTGCATATTTTGGAGGGAGTTTGGGTTGGGTGTCCCACCTTTTTAAGATAAGATATTCTTACTTATCTTTGTATGAAATAATTGAGGGAGTGATAAGAGTTTGAGGGAGGGATAAGAGTTTGGTTTTGTTGTGTGGATGAAGATTTTTGGAGGCCTTTAAGGTGGAAACTTAACCCATTGGGAGGCATAAGTGATTTCCCCATATTTCCTTGCTCCCTTGGCTTAGAGTTTTAAGCCTTGTTTTGGAAAAGTTACATTTTATTGATATTGTTGTTTTGTGCTTGTATGTGTGTTAAAAGATTGTTGGCATGTGTGTTATAATGTGGAAGCATTTGTGAAAGTTGTCATTGGTTGCATCCATTCCCTATTTTTTCTATGGTTGGGGCTCGAGGGCCAATGAGGAGGATGGCTTCTCCTCATCATTGGAATAAAGGTTGGGAGGTGAGTGTTGCCTACACCCCCTTCCTTGTTTTGTGATTTTGAAGAAGAAATAAAAGCTATGGAGTTGGAGGATGATCTTGAAATGAAGACTATTGTACTTGAGCCCAATGGAAGAATCCTATTTTGTAAGTTTAATTGTTCATATTGTATCCACCTTTGAGTGGAAGGCTTGCATACACTTTTATTTTAAAGAGAGTTATTGTAAATTTAATTAGCAAGTTATGTATTGGAAATGGTTGAAAGAAGAAGTTTTGTAAGTTGTAATTAGTGGAAATGTATTCCTTTAAAATATGGAAATGAATCCAAAGTTTTCTTGTGCCATAATTTTGATTTTTTTGTTTTGTATTGGAAAATACGTGAGTTTATACTTGTTTCCCTTGAAATTGGTTGTCATTATTGTTTGTGAAAAGAAAAGAAACTTGCACTTAGTAAATGGATAATTCCCTTTTCTCTTCCTAAGTTAAATATTTGTGGGTGGAAATGAACCCTTGAATACAAATTTCAAATATTGTTATAAAGGAAAAGCTATGTATTTAGTGATCTAAATCAAGAAAGGAGTTGTCATTTAACACTTATGTATTATGTTATAAAATAATGAATTAAATGATGGTACAACAATGGAGTTGAACAAAATAACTACAATAATGGTATTCAATTATATTTAATTATGAAAGGAGGAATAATATATAGCCAAGAATGTAGTACAACAACATCCTATAAAATAGGAATCCTGTTAAGGATCCTATAATAAATATCTAAATATTTATGAGTTGTTTGTAAATAACTTGTAACCAAAAAATAATATTTTATGATTAATTTGGGAAACACTATTAATCCTAACATTCACCCCCTTAGTGTGAACATTATTTACGAATATCACCCCTTAATGTGAACACATAAAAATGCACCATAGAATCGGAACGAGAATCGTATACCTCTACATACTTTTAGGTCTGCATATTGTTGGCTTGGATCTTACTATCTAGATCTTGCTGCACATGACCGATCCGATTCACCATAGTGAACCCCATACCGGATGATCACACTTCCATCGATTCACCTACATTGTGAACTCAACAGCTTCCCGCTTTCACTTCCAAATGAATGATAGATTTCATTGACCGATGGATGTTAGAAGTAGATAGTTGAAGGATCTCTCGTAGTCGAGGATCACTCTAGTTTAGCTGCCCTCCTATACAACTATTCTCATTTTCCAAAATGCACATCTTCCTTGTTTGAATCAAAATAGGGGAAGGAAACCACACAACATTTTATTCAACACACACCACACAACTGAAATAATAGAAAATACTGCCACCAAATTTGAATGTGACCCCATCGTTGGTGGCTAACAAGAGGCGCGATGCCCTCCATCCTTCGTTCCTCCCGCATCCAAGAATTCACTACTAACTCAACTAAAAGTATAGTTGAGGATGATACGTGTTCCTTGTCGTGATACAGGGTGGGGTCGAGGGGCAGAGCCCCCAAGCCAGGAACAATTTTCATTTGCGTTTTCTCTTAAAAATTGAGTGTCGGATTACACCAAAAATGCACTCATTTGTTTTTTTTTTGGAACAATTTTTTGACTCTTACAAACAACATGACTTTTACAATAACAATACTTGACTTGACACAAGTGACACTTAACAACACAAAAATATGAATTTTGTTTGACTCTATCACAATCATTACAATGACTCACTATTATGGAAATAGACTTATAAAGACTTGAACAACAAGAGGAGGGATATTATATAGCCAAGAATGTAGTATAACAACATTTTAAAAAAACAATCAAGGTTCCTAACAATATATAAATGATTAGTTGTTCAAAAACATATTCAAAAAATAATATTTTATGATTAATAATGGGAAACACTATTAACTTTCCTAGGATACCTCATTAGTGTGAACATTATTTACGGATAATTGGTTCAATTTACGGATTTTGGATATTGGAAAATATGTGGGAGTTTATACTTGATGGCATTGAAATTGTTATCACTTGTTGTGAAAAGAAAAGAAATCAATTAGTAAATGGATAAACTTTCTCTTCCTAAGTTAAATAGCTTTATAATTACATACCACTTGGTTCCTAATTTCTAATATTTACTATGCGGAAGGCTTGTATGCAATTTCTTGTTTTATATCTATGTAACACGTGGATAAGTGGACGTGTTGGCTTAAATTTGCAATGAACTAATTATAGTTATAATAGATTACTTGGCATGAATATAGTGTTTAGACAAGGAGATGTTAGAGCAGAATATCAAATATGTGGGTGAAAGATTGATGCGCAAGATAGACTTCAGATACCCTTTTGAAACCTAATCTCATGGTCTATTATGTCGATTGGAGGATACTCTACAAACATGGTGGAATGATTAACATCAAACCCTGAACTCTAAAACTAGTAAATCTTACTTTGACTTCAAATATTTGACTTGCTTGAGTTCAGTCCCAAGTGAAGAATGTGAAGGAAATTCCTCATTGCCATCCCAAATGGAAATCCACTCAAAATGTTAATGCAAAGGCATATCTTATTTGCGTAGGTGAAAACACTGCAACAACCAAGATTAATGTAAATACGTTGAGGATGAGAAACCATAAGAATACATATGAATTTCAATCAAATCACATAATATGGAGTCATGGGAAGATAGAGGAAGAATCCTGGCTGAAATAAAGGCGTTACCAATGAGAAATGACAAATAAAGTTCCATAGAGTTTGAAGGAAACTGATCGCTTAGATCCAAACCAAATTATTTGACAAATTTGTGCCTTTAGAATGCCGTTAACTTCATTCATGTTTGAATTGCACACTTAGCAGTTCACACATAAATCTAAATAATGACAAGGCTCATTTCTTAGAGAATGGTAATGAATTGAGGGGATTCAAGTGTTTTTTACCCCATTTTAAAAACTCAAAACCTTTTTGAATAACAATTGGAATGATGAACCCTTAAATACAAATCAAAATTGTTATAAAGGAAAAAGTTATGTACTAGTGATGTACTAATCAAGAAAGGAGTTGTATTAAACTTATGATATGTAATTAAAAAGGAGGGATATTATATAGCCAAGAATTTAGTACAACAACATACTATAAAATAAGAATATATGTTTAAGGATCCTATAACAAATATCTAAATCTTTATGAGTTGTTTGACTGAATAACTCGTAACCAAACAAATAATATTTTATGATTAATAATGGGAAACACTATTAATCCTAACATTCACCCCCTTAGTGTGAACATTATTTGATGATATTGGTATCATTTATGGATTTTGGATATTGGAAAATATGTGGGAGTTTATACTTGTTTCCTTCAAATTATTATATTCTTGTTTGTGAAAAGAAAAGAAATATATATTAGTAAATGGATAAATTATTTTCTCTTCCTAAGTTAAATATATTTGTGGTTGGTGTATACATTTATGTAGTTTGATCAAAGCACTATTATTTCTAATATTTCCCACAAATAGCTAGCTCTCTTCTTTCAAGAACTGGAAACACCTCGTTAGTTAGGATCTATCTAACTCCCCTCTTACGACACTGATTTTGCTCCTATTTCCTCTTGTAAACTAATTAAATAGGTTACAATAACCTCTTCTTGGCTAATATTCTCTTCTTTACCACCTCTATTAGCTCCTGGAATATCAATCCACTTCATTAGATTGATTAGGACTTTCGTAACCCTCCTATAAACCTAATTTCTCTCTAAATAGGATTAAATACCCTCTAAACATGGTTAGCTAGTCTTAACCATGATCAACCTCTTCTAAAACTAGTCAAATCTTACTTTGACTTGAATAATTTACTTGTTGACTCCTTTTAGTCCCACATGCACCAAAAGCCTCCCATTTCCCAAATAGAAAACTATAAATTTCCCATACCCCCTCTCATTTCTAAGAACACTTCTTCCTCTAACCTAAACTATAGTATTAACAAGATGAAGACCTTTATTGAGCAAGAGTTGCTTTTGCATTTCTATCACATAACATGGAGTAAACGGGAAGAACCATTGGCCTAAATTTAATGGTGATATCTCATTCTCTAAGCATAAGAGATTGCTTAGATCCTTTTAGGTTAATTTACTTTAAGCTTTCAAGAATAGAGGTTAACTTCATTTGTTTAAATTGCTTGTTTACTTCAAGTTAATGCATGCAAATATGATTCCTTGCTCATTTCTTATCATATGGTCCATTGAGGGGATTTTGCACAAAGATTTGGGGTTCATGAGTGTTTTTACCCCATTTCAATAACTGCAAAACCTTTCATTGAACAGAAATGAAATGAATTAAATACAAATTTCAAATATTGTTATAAAGGAAAAGCTATGTATTTAGTGATGTAAATCAAGAAAGGAGTTGGAATCATTTAACACTTATGTATTATGTTATAAAATAATGAATTGTGGGGATTAATTGAGCGTGATATATATAATATATATATTGTTCAATATATATGTTTATATATATCCCTTTAAAAAACAAACTATTTTACATAGTGAACGAAAATGTGGGCGTAACCAACGTACAACGTACAGAACAAAATCGACATCGGTCTTTGTAAAATGCATGAGTTCTATAAATTTAATCTTTCACTTAGATGCATGGATTATGAGCTTAGAAAACAGAAGAAACATAGATTATTATAAACATGAACTTTTCAGTAGAAATATATATAGATGTATATAAATGAGAATATATATACATTTATGTATATTTTTATAAACTATATGGATTCACATTTAAGAACAATTTTATACTATGCCGGCAGATGCATTTGACATGACAATGTGTAGTGCGGTAAGAACTACCTAATGATAGGGCTAACATAGGTCGATGTGCGTGGAACTTAAAAAAACGTGATTTTTGTGCATCTATATTTTAATCAAATATTAGTAAACTCGAATGTAGATCCACCTTAGTTATGGACATATATACATGTATATACATATATACATGCATGTATATATGTATATAAGTGTATATACTCTTAGATCAAACAAAATGGGATTTTCCTAAATGATGAACTCAAGAAATGTGAGCAACTAAATACCCAAAACCAGATTTATGGCACTTGGGTCTCTACATCAAACAAAATGAATAATTTTACAATATCAAATCTAAGAATAAAACTATAATAAATAAAGAATGGAATGGAGGGGATCTCATCCTATTTGTAAACTCAACCAAAGAAATTTCTCCATGGTTTCCCCTCTTGCTTCCATGGCTTCCACTCCTCCAACCTACAAATCAAAAATGAACAAATGAAGAGATTAGGGAAGAGTAAAGAATAAAAGGACCTCATAAGGATAATTAGGGTTATTTGGGAAAGACCTAAATTTAAGGGTTCATATCAACCTAATCTAAGGGCAGAGGATCACTTTCTTTAGATTTATAAATGTCACTAAAAAATTGAGATTTGAAATATAGGGGTTAAATGAATAATAGTGTGCATGGCCTTTTAGACAATAAAGGATTAAAGTAATCAAAAGTAAAATGAAAGGCTAAATATTTAAATGATGGGCATTGATGTTAAGTATTGTGGGTAGTAAGAATTAAACTAACTTAGGAAATATTATCCCTTAATGAACTTAAGTGGAATTTTAAATAAGGTCCTCCGGTTTCATGTTGCTAACTGCAAGATGTGAAACATGAAGCACATTTGTTTCACATGTGAATTCTTTCTTCCCTCCCGCAATGTGAAATTTAAAATAACGAGATTAAGATAGTCAACAATTTTTTTTAATAATTAACTTTGGAAACCCTAGGGAGGAATTAAACTTGAATGATCTGGAATAAATTAATAATATTTAATATTACATTTAAAGGACAATAACTTTACTAATATGTGGGGATTAATTAATGACATGAAATATTTAAACCTAGTGGATGGTTATCTTCTTCAACCCTCCTTTAAAAAAAAAATTCTTGAATTTCCTAAGTAATTTTGACAATACCAAGCATGGGTTTTAAAATAAAATGTGGGCGTTACATTAGAAGTCAATCACTACTATTACAAATCAAGAAAACTATTTGAATATAAAGGATAACATTCAACCAATAAAATGAATACATATAGATTTTTTACAATTAAGTGATGGATATTCATTCCTGGAGAAGATGAGAGTAACGATGAATTGAGATTGAACCAAACCTAATTGTTATAACAAAAGCAATTTTTTTATTCAAAGAAGAGTATTAACAACATATTACAAATTACATAAGTTTGTCACTTTATTTTTCCATGTCAACCCTGCGTCCGTAAGGCAATTTTTTTTAATTTTCGTACTTTTACAATTGATTTACTCTAACTCTCTATATGACATTAAAGGTAACACTAAATCGACATAGGAGGTTTCCTATATGTTGTTGTACAATACACTAATATTTAAGTGAAATGGTTACAATTATGGTTTGTTTTCATAAACAAATTCCAATATATGTGCTTTGCCTTACGTTGTAGTACTACTCATAGGCCTTGCATGCGCACAATTTGGTATGTATCTTGATTATAATGGTGGTCCGTGTTAACATGTGGGAAGTTTCCTCTAGCTTGTGAAGGGTCAATTGGAAAGTGAAGACATCATCCTCAACCACAATGTCATTGCTTTGCGACGTGGAATTTAATGGATTCACATATGAGTTGGTGTAGGAACATGGTGTTGTTTACAAGTCGTGTAGCCAACTTGTAAAAAGATCGCTATGCCCTTTGTTTCGTGGAGGTTTCTTTCTTTGGGAAGGAGCGGAACCTATGCATAATAACAATATTAGTATAGTAATAGGATGATAGCCACACACACACACACACACACACACACACAGCCATGTATATATGTTCTCTTTCCATGTAAGCATTAGAACCTTTTATACATTTTTTAGCTGACTATTGAGCTACTACCTATGCATTTCAGATTTTTGTTCTTGCCATATAAGTGTTATATTATATTCTTTCGAGTTATTTTTTTCTTACAAATAACAATTTCATATTATTACACATTTCTTAGTATCATGTACATACAAAATACACATGAAATATCATACCTCAAGTTCTTCTAATACTCATGCATTAATAACATGAAGGTGTATGTGGTATCCCATATGGAATGATAAAACAACATTAGCCTTCTCGTTAAAGTAGGAAATGATACCATAAATGTTAAAATGACAAATAAATGAATCATAATTCTCTTGGACACTTGTTTCATGTGTATTGCAAATATGATCATTTGCATCAATTTTCCATTTGGAAGCATATATTTGGTGTAATTATTTTTTAAAAATTATCCGAAAAATGAGGTAAACTAAATTTTGATGGCTGAATTGTAGATAGAAGATGGTATTTTTTGTATAATAATTGAGATATTTTTTCACATAAGAAGTTGGTCGTTACTTATTACAAATTGAGAAAACTATTTTAGTAGGATAACATTCAAACAAGAAATGAATACAAATAAACTTTACAAATATGCTAACATTCATTCCCTAGGAAGATGAGAGTAAGTTTGAACATGAAGAAACCAATTGTTATAGCAGAAGTGATTTTTTTATTCTAGGTACAACAACAGATTACAAACTACATAATGGTAGGGGTATATGTTGATGTACATGTACTAATATCGGTGCAAGTGGTTACAGTTATGGTTTGTTTTTGTGCATCTTCACTTTACATCTATAGTAATCGATCGTAGGCCTTATTGCACACAATTTGGTATGTATCTTCAATTGCAATGGTGGCATGTGTTAACATGTGGGAAGTTTCCTCTAGCTTGTGAAGGGTCAATTGGAAAGTGAATACATCATCCTTAGCCATAGTGTGTCGATTGCTCCGTGCATGGGCTTCAATGGATTCATAGACGAGTTGGTGTAGGAACATGGTGTCGTTTGCTTGTCATGTAGCCAATTTGTAAAAACATCACTACACCCTTTGTTTATGAGGTTTCTTTGGTGGGGAAGGAGCATATGCATAATACATATAGTATAGTAATAGTATTAGTATAGTAATAGGATATATATATATATATATATCCGTGTGTGTGTGTGTGTGTTCTCTCATACATCGATGATATAATAAGGCCTACACATGCTATAGAAAATCCAAAAAAATATATTAAAATTTAGAAGATATTTTTTGAATAGTTGGAAACAAGACCATACAAGGTGGGCCAAACCATAGTATTGTTTGGTCCTTGAAGGAATATTATGAGGAAAATGAATGTAATTCATATATAATACTTTAGATAAATCCAATGGAGTGTCTCAATGACACGAGAATGTGTGTATTTAAGCAAGTCTTGCAAGATAGGGAAGGATGTGTCAAGCAGGCTTAAGATGTGTATACAAGTCATAGAATAGAAACCAAGGAAAACATTCCATCAACAATGGATAAGTTATGAAAGCATAATATGGGTGATTTACCTATGTGTAGAAGCTGGGAACTTATGGGATTGTTACCTTTCGATTGGGATTTAATTATGACCCTTTACTATACATTCGTGAAGATAGAATATAATTCCATTTTATTAAATAAATAACAAATTCTTGCAACTATCATGACAATGTATTAATAGTAGATTGCATTGTTATAAAGCAAGTTCTACAAAGACATGTAATTTGATGGTAGGCATATTTGAAAAATTTAGTTCTAATATTAATAATTACTGTATATATTGTTGCATTTTTACATTGACAAAAAAATCTAATAAAAATGAAAACATGATTAGAAGGTATATTACATGTATTTTTTTCAACTCAACATTGTTTTATCACAATATACCTACCTACGTATACATCTATGCACTAATAATGTTGCCTTTTAAATTATATTTTTAAAAATTTATTATACATGTATATGAGGAGAAAAGGTGTATGCAACAGAATTTTTTTTAGAGGAAACACAAACTCAAGATAAATTATAATACACTAATCACTATTTACGATTTTTTAAATTTTTCCATAGATAAAATATAACCAAAATACTTATAAATAGATCAAACTCGAGCTGTTCATTCCCACTAAATGGAGAAATAAATTCCCCAAATACAAAGCGTAAGGAAAATAACATTGCTTATAGAGAGGGTGTTATGAGGTTGCCTGTACATTTAAATCAAAAGTCTCGGCAGCCATATATTTATCAGTTCCTAGTTTCTTTGTTATCACATTCTTTCTTCACAAGAAGTGAAATCAAGGTAGCCCTTCCATACCATTACACAAAAATATTCATGTTTGAATGAGGGATTCCAAGGAAATATCAATGCAATAACATTAACACAAACATTTTCTACGTTGCAATCCCCACCCTTGTACATACGTACTAGAATTTGTTTCCTCTACCATGCCCATTCTTCATTTCACTATCGTTGACATGAATCAGGAACCAACACCGACCACATGTAAGAACTTGCAACGCCCATATTAGGGAATGTTTGACCCAATGTTTCCATGAAGATAGCTCAACAACAATGGGATTGGCCAAACCAGCAGTTGTAACAACAAGGATGATGAAAAAATAGGAAAGTCTCCCACTATAGACGACACTTATGACATAAGAAACAATATAACACAAATCATTATTTTA